>JAXCGZ010015285.1:0-2500 GCA_037179515.1 Halocaridina rubra | reverse complement strand
TAGGAATGCATATGCTGCCCTTACTATGCCATTTATGTGTATTTCTGGAGACAAATCTGCCAGTATGTTTACTCCTAGATCTCTCTCATTTTCTGTCTCTTGAAGTTGTACTCCAGCCACCGAGTAGTCAAGCTTGGGCCTTCTTGCACTTGTACCCATTCTCATTACCTTACATTTTGAAGTGACGTAGGGGATTTGATTATCCCACCGAGCGTCACCACTGACGTAGGGATTTTCCTCCTACGTATATATACTTATAATTATGGTAGCGTGGTTGGTGAAAGACATCTTCTTATTCACAGTTTATTCTTATTTTAACATCTATGTACTCAGAGCTCCTATTACTACAGTTCCTGTCACGACTAATCCCTGAGTCCTACCCCCAAGAGGGGGAGGCTAACTCAGCTGTACTGTTTTAACTCTGCTGCTGGCAAGGCCCGGTCTCTAACTCTAACTAACTGTGCCTGCCCTGGGTGGTTCTTGAAATACCCCCAGGGGGAGGGCGTGGCTTAACATCCAATCCTTCAATGAAATCAAGGGATATCTAATCCTGCCAATCAACGCCAGGTTCAAAGTGGAATCCCGCCTACTTCCGGGGGAGGAGCTATTGGGCATCTCTCCAGGGCATGTACTTACGTACGGGCCACAGGTTTATGTTTCTTGAGATTTAGGAAATGGCTAACTTCCTGGCCTTTCCTGCCCTTCTCGATGCCAGATCCTAAGTCTCACGGTTCCGGTCATATATTTCCTTGACACTTTCTACAAACATTGTAATAAAATCTCTGTGCCCTCGACCAACCGTTACCCCTCAAGATCTGTTACAAGTTTCAGATTCTGGCTTCAGCATGACGGACTGGCTTCAGCATGACGGAAGTCATACGACATCCCTCCCAACCAAAACTGAAATATCTCTTATTTCAGTCGAAGCATGGGCTAATTTTCCGGGAGCTCTTGGACATATCCTAGCTAACATTAGTTTACAATAGAAATGGGGCCGAATTATTTAAGCTATTTTCTAAGAATTCCTATACAAATTACACAAACATAACATATATAGAGTACTTTTACAGACAACTAGAGCATGCAGGGTCTATTTCCTTGTTGGAAATCTGTAATACAAACATATTCTTATATTTAAACAACCATAATTCCAGTGTGAAACTAATATCAAACATTAATTAAGATCAAAAGCCAGTTTAAATCAAAACATTAATTCATCTACTTCTCTCGTTTCTTTAAAAGACTAAATTGAGTTAATTACGGTAAAATCATAACTTATGTAGCACATTAGCAAACAAATGAGGTAGAGTATTGGCATGTATACACATTTAAAATGATATAGACCATAACATCAACAGTAATTTCTATAAGAGACCTTACCTTCATAAATTCTATTCCTATCATTATTAGGGGCATTGATTTGTCTTAAAATTAAGCCTTAAAAACTACTCCTGAAACAAAACATGTTTTACTGTGTGTAAAGTCAAAACATTTATTGTCTTTATATGCAATTACTATTCAGAGACCACTTAATATAAAAACTTAATGAATCTAAAGATTAAATCATAATTCAAATAATAATAATGCTAAAACAAAACACTAATATTATTTAAGCAGAAAACAACTTATTAATCTTAGTTCAAATCATACACTTTATCAATGGCACTTATTCAACACTATATCTAAGGGAGACTCTGAGTTTTCGCTTAAAATTATCTTAAAGCTAGCAAAACAAAAATTTCTTTTTTTTTATTTTTTTTTTTTTTTTTTTTTTTTTTTTTTTTTTTTTTTTAGCACAAAAGACGGTGGGGACATTTTCTTTCCCATTTTTTCAGTTCTAATACGGGGGTAATTTTAATTAACTAATAAGGGATTTTTTAAATACCCTTCTTTCTCTCTTCACTAAAGTTTGGACATGTATAGGGATTATTTTTCTTTCTCGTTTACGTGGCTTCTAAAGGTATTATTAAAATATTTTAAAATATTTCTGTGTTTCTTTTCCTCTCTTTTCACTACAGTTACGACATGTATGGGGATCTCCTTGTTTCTGGGATTTCATCAAGATTACATGGTTTTTTAAAGTAGTTTAAAACTTTTATTCTTTTAGGACTGTTCTCCCTGTCTTAGGACGACTTTTAATTTCTCTGTCTAGGACGACTTTCGTTTTCTCTGTCTAGGACGACTTTCGTTTTCTCTGTCTAGGACGACTTTCGTTTTCTCTGTCTAGGACGACTTTCGTTTTCTCTGTCCTGAACGGACAAAATCTAAAGACTTTTAGAACTTGCAGGTCGGGGCTGCCTAGGAATAGGGTGGTAATGGAAGGTATGTGTCTACACAACTAGATTATTATTCCAAGATACTTAGGGCTTAGCTGAGAAACTGCTCCATAGCATTACTCTACTATAAATGTCAAAAAGAACAATCATTAAATGCTGAGAAAAGCCACTAAAGAAACATTCTTATTAGCGGTGGCTACAGTAACATCAAGTATGAATTCAGA
>JAXCGZ010015284.1:62500-113320 GCA_037179515.1 Halocaridina rubra | reverse complement strand
ACAAAGGTTCAACTTACGGAGTTGTAATTTCATCTTCCATACTCTGAGGTGGTGTCAGTTCATTGAAGCCAGAATCTGAAGTGATAGTGAAATCTCCGCCATTACTATAGCTTCCTGTGAATGACAGAGTACCAATGGATTAAAGGATCACCATAATATGTAGCAATACTAACAATGAAAAACTTTAATCACTAGGCAGCATGCAGTTAGATAAAATGCTATAATTTTGTATTCATTGAGAATTCAAGTTAAGAGTTGAAGGATAAAATATCAAAATGGGAGAGGCTTGTAATGAGTTGTATCGCAAAAAATATTACAAATGAATACAAGTTTACAGTGCAAGTGAACAATACCATCGGTTTTGAAGTACCACCCAACACATTTTAGTAATTATTAATTTGTGCTACTCTCTCTGAATTGCAAGTTATTCAGCTAAGCGAGTAATTTTCAATATCAATGGTGATGTTACATATATACCCCCCCAAAAAATGGATCTAAAGACTGGGACAATAAGTTAATTAAGGCCTCTTTCCATATAAACAATTGCTCTTTATCATAATTTTGTTTTAATACTTATGGGCCTGCCACAGCATAACCAACTGAGTGCTAGATTCTGGAGGAGATGGACCTGCATTCAAGACCACAGCAGGGAGATAGGAGAGGCATCCAGCCTTAATTCTCCAGCTTCAATCCATCTGTGTCCAACTCCAAATAGGGACCAATAGTGATATATAAAAAAACAGTGAAAACCAACACATATAATTGACATTTAATCATATGATAAGCTTATTTTTTCCTTAAACACATTAATTTACCAATTCATGAAAGTTTATTCCATTTTAAGCATAAGAACAAAAGGTGAATGCAAACTTTCGTACCTCCAGTTAGGAAAAAAGCTCATGAAGTTTCTTATATTCAGTCAGGTTAGTTACCCCCTACTTACGATATGAGTTGATATAGTAATTTCTTTAATTTCAAAAGCTTGTATTTTCTTTTTACATCAAGTTTAGAATGAAGGAACTAGGAAACAACAAATAATCTGTATACCATACTTATAAGCTGAATTCGTATGTTCATACTGTTTTTCAAATATATTTAAGAGAGATACTTTTACCAAGTGGGCATTCCAGGGGTTACCTGACCAAACTCATGTCTGACACACCTAGGTAAAGACAATTTTTATGAGAGGTTACATTAAAGGAATCTTAACCTATGTAACTATGCATAATCTCTTGTATAAGCTTTGTTGGCTACTTAAGCTTGTGACTCAAAAGCGTAAAATTCAGACTGAGTGACATTATATTTTTGCTATACGTTATTTCGTTGAGAAAGAGACTACAAATGAAAAATGCAAAATTCTTGCTCAAGAATTAATTATTATAATCAAGGGACTATATGTCAAGTAGGCAATCCCAACTTGGATATTCATCACATCTTTTATCCCTTCACATCTGACAAGTCATTACACTCTCCATCTGTTTCTCTTTATGTATTCTTTGTGCCCAGGCCCGATGAGGGCTGTTTTATTTTATATATATATTTTTTTTTTTGGCCCGTCCTGGTGTCACAATCATAAAAAAAAAATAGCCGGAGTAAATGTTTTCACTTACGTAAACAACACCTTTTCGGTCCTTTTATTTTTACGTTTACATACTGTTTTGGTCCAGGACTCAATCGTGGGACTGTATGTGTGAGCTATTTCAATTCCTTTACGACACTGATAACGCTTTTGTACTTCTACTATTAAATGTCCCGCCTCAATGGAATCAACTTTTCCTCCCACGAAAGTAAACAATGTTTCGATCCCACTGTTATGGGGGGAGGGAGATCCCATCAGCTGTTTCGAATCTCCCTCCGACACACTCGAAACGTCTTCGCACTTTGGCACTTGATGCTCGCTTGTTTCACCATTTTGAGGAAAGGAAAAGTGGGCGTATCAAGGACCCAACGCCGTATCCTCCTCGAACGAGACAAAAAAAGGTATGCACTCGTCACAGGAGTAAGTATATACAAAAACTGTGCCGTATGATATAATATAAGACGTAGTTTCGAAAGTATAAATACGTTTAATAAGAGGCAAAAACTAGGCGCGCAAGGCGCCATCTTGGGTTCATCGACTGATCCCATCCACATCAAGTAGAAAGACCATTTACGTGGGAAATAAGGAAAATTTTGACCTCGCTGACCAACCTGACAATAACTCAGACGTTCCGGCAAAACACTGGAAGTCTCCGCCAAATTTTGAAGAGGAAATTTCTTCAGGAAAGTCCAATCTAGGGCGTTTTGCAGGCACAGCAGACTCCATACCGTGTACTTCGTCCGCCATTGTGTCGGGGTCCCTTCCTCTGTGACGTCACGCGCAGTTGCCAAATGTGCCGTCGCACTCACACAGACACTCATATGTGCACACACACACACACACGCACATACGCACGCAGTCGAAGGTCAAAGATGAGGTTATAGTGACGGGTTTCTTCCTTCTCAAGACGGAAGCAAACGCGAAATCTGATCGTTTTCAATGAGATTTTTGTATCTATTTACCACGAATTTTATATTATTTTAGAGTATAATTCCCCCTATAATTTAGATACATGCATACAGTTGGTGTATAAACTGGGTAGTTTTTACATATAGTTTTTCATTCATTCTTTTACTCTGTGCCACCTTTAACGGGATATCCAGGGGGAATAGTGTTGGGCCCATAGAAGTTGGAATTCCATGTAATTTTCCAAGTACTACCTCAGAGGTATTGTTGTTATTATTATTATTACTATTGTTGAAATGTTATATTGACATAAAATCTCATATTTCCGGGTCTTGAACGCGATGATATTGAGCAAACTGGATTTGGAGAGGTTATATATATATATATATATATATATATATATATATATATATATATATATATATATATATATATATATATATATATATATATATATTAGGAAAAGCCCATTAAATAAAACAACGATATATATATATATATATATATATATATATAATATATATATATATATATATATATATATATATATATATATATATATATATATATATATATTCCCCTGAGGGAGGGGGCTAGAATACTTCCTCTGTGATCCCCTGCGTGTCGTAAGAGCCGACTACCTGGGGCGGAGCGAGGGGACTGGGAATCCCCTCCTCTGTATTTTCCCCTCCCATAAAGTCAGAGTATTAGGGCCTTGACTCAGCCACTCTCCTAATATGGGGAAAATGGCTTATATATATATATATATATATATATATATTATATATATATATATATATTATATTATATATATATATATATATATATGAAGTACGGCACTTCCACAAGAAAATATATGATAATTATTAGAGAATAAAAAAAGAAACAAACCAAGAAGCTGGGAATTACAGGAATAGGTCTCTTTTCCTTAAGCTGGGAATTACAGGAATAGGTCTCTTTTCCTTAAGAACAAGTTTGAATATATATATATATATATATATATATATATATATATATATATATATATATATATATATATATATATATATATATATATATATATATATATATGTGTGTGTGTGTGTGTAATTATCTAACTGTGTTTACGGGAAAGAGCCCCATGCTCGTAACTTCCCGTCTCCTGGTCTGTTCCATTTTGTACTTACTGATAGAAAAAGTATTTCCTTACATCCTGCAAGGAAGTTTCCTTACGAAGCTTCAAACTATGACCTCTAGTTCTAGTGCTAACCATATCAAAATATCGATCCCTATCCACTCTGTCATAATCATGATGAAATGTAAAAACCGTCACCATATCCCACCTAATTCTTTTAGCTTCGAGTGATGGTATGTTTAATTTCCTTAGCCTCTTATAACTGAGATTGCATAATTCTGGAACCAGTTTCGAGGCATAACTTTGAACTTTTTCCAGCTTAACTACATACTTTTTCAAGTGTGGATTCCAAAAGGGGACTACATATTCAAGCTTTGGCCTCACTTAGGTTACATAAATATTTCTGAACATTTTCTTGTATATTTACTCCTAGATCTCTCTCATTCTCTGTCTCTTGAAGTTATGTTCCTGCCAGTGATTAGTCAAACTTGGGCCTTCATGCACTTGTACCCATTCTATTATTACCTTACATTTAGAGGTACAGTATTGAATTACCATTATCCACTTTTCTGATCACTTTTGCAGACTCTTTAGTTGTTCCTAAAGTTCTCTACCATTGTTCTCGTCTCTTACTTTTTTCACAATCTTTGCATCATCTGAAATCATATTCATGAATGAACTTACAGACTCTGGTAGGTCATTTACATACACAAGAAACAAAAGTGGCCTAAAACTGAACCCTGTGGAACTCTGCTACTAACTCTTCTCCATTCAGACAATGAGTGTCTTACTCTAACCCCCTGTTCCCTTCCCTCTAAGTAAGTTTGTATCCATTCCAAAACATTTCCACCTATTCTTGAAGCTTCTCAATAAGACGCCCATGTGGGATCGTGTCAAATGCATTCTGGAAGTCTTGGAATATGTAATCTGCACAGCCCTCTCTTTCCTGTATGGTTCGCCTTACCTCATCATAATATTTTGATAAGTTTGTTACTGTTGATCTACCTTATCTGAAGCCATGTTGTCTCACTGACAAAAAGTTGAAGGATTCAAAGTGAAGAGAGATGTGTTTTCTTAGTAGTTCTCCATAACTTTGCTAACTCTGCTGATCAAGGAAACAGGTCTATAGTTTAGAGATGTATCCCTTCTTCCCTTTTTGAAGACAGTTACCACATTTGCTTGTTTCCAGCATCTTGGAATCTCCTCTGATTCCAGCGACTTTTCAAATATGATACTTAGTGCTGCCGTTATTGATTTAGCACATGTCTTAAGTACAGTAGGGGATAAATCATCAGGACCTGTAGCTTTATGGACATCTAACAACATCAGCACTTTGCATACCTCTGTGGATGAAAAGATGATGTTCTCTAATACCAGCCCATGAGCTTCTATCTCTGCAATCTGGGGGGGTGGGGCATTTTCTGCTGTAAATACCAACTGAAACTCCTTGTTCAATTCTTCGCAGATCTCATCATCCCTTTCAGTGATGCTTCCTTCTGCTCTCTTTAGCTTTAAAACCTGTTCTTTGACATTCAGTTTTCCTCTGATAAACCAGTGGAAAAATTTCGGAATTTCTTTAGCCTTCCTGGTGATATCCTTTTTATAGTCTTTCCCTGCATCTCTTCTTTTACTTAGGTAATCATTTATTGCTCTTTTATAAGTCTGCCAGGCATTTATGTTTTTTCTCCTCCTATACCTTTCCAGCATTTGTCTCTCCACTCCTTACCTCTCTTACACTCATTATTGCACCATTTGTCTATGGCATAAATAACTCCTAGTTTGGTGGAAGGTATGCAACAATCTATTATCTTCCCATATTCCTCACAATATATGTCATACATTTCTTGTAAAGATTTGTTGTTAAATATGGTCCTCCAGTCAATAACTCCAAAAAGCTCATTAATTTTGATGTAATCTCCCTTTGGATAGTTCCTTCTCGTGTCCTCATTGCCTCTACTTTCAGGCAGAACATCTTCGATGATATACTCCATCAACAACACACAGTGGTCATTCTTTCCAAATTGGTGGTTCACTTATTTTTTTCATTATCCAACACATTTATCTGTGATTAAACGGTAATGGTTCATCCCCACCCCTGGCCCTTGTTGATGCCAGTACATGTTGTAGGAAATTCCCTTGTATGCAATCTAAGAATTTTGCCCCGAATAAGTGCTCTTCACAGTGTGGGTCAAGATTTATCCAATCTATCTCTTTATAATTAAAATCTCCTATAATCAAAATCCTACAATATCTCTCTCGTGCATTGTTAACAATCGAGTTTATGACTTCAATAGAACCTATATGACTTTCCTCATAAACTTCTAGCCTATGTTGGTTCCTTGGTGGGTTATAGACATCAGTTATTATAATGCTCTCTGACCCAGTATTTATGCGAGCAACAAGAAATTCCTTGAATTCACTTTCTATAGCAAAGTTTATTACTTCAACCTGAAATCTTTCACTTATGATCAGTGTTATCCCTCCACTAGTCTTATCAGATCTTTCAACCCTTAGGAAAAACTGTGATACTAAACTTAGTAATTACTTAGTCTGTGTGTGATTACAAATTGTGCTTAAGGGAAAGAGCCCCAAGCTCGTAAACACTAAAAAAGTACTTCCTTACATCCTGTAGAGAAGTTTCCTTACAAAGCTTCAAACTATGTCTTCTATTTCTAAGGCCAGCCATATGAAAATATCGGTCCCTAGCTACCCTGTCATAACCATGAAGGAATTTAAAAACCGTCACCATATCCCGACTCATTCTTCTAGCTTCAAGTGATGGGAAGTCTCATTCCCTCAGTCTCTCCTCATAACTGAGATTGCATATATTTGGCACCAGTTTCGTGGCATGTCTTTAAACTTTTTCCAGATTAACCATGTGCTTTTTTAAGTGTGGATTCCAAAAGGAGGCTTATAATTCATGTGAATCTCTACTCTAAAGTAAATCTCACATCTTCAGTTATTTTCAAGCATGACCCATCTGCCACTAAAGCTAACAGAGCAGGCACACATGTAAAACAAGTGAAGTAGTAGGGCTTCACCATACTCTGCCCATCCACATGTTGTAGCAGTATTCTGTGGCATGCTAAGAACGTCATCTTCCCCTTTCTAGTGGCCTTCCAAGAATCTCAGGTGATAAGAGGGTAGCTTTTTCTCACTTCTTCCGCATGACAATATATCTTAGTTGTCTCCAATATTTGGTATTCATCATCAAGACATCTTTGCAGATTTATTACAAAGGCCAGTCAATAGAGGTTTGAATAAGGAATAATATCATGGATAGCTGCAATAAGTTTTATTGTCTTCGCAATAGGGTACTTAATAACATATGAATTTTGCAACCCTCTACCGCCACGGATCTGACGATTTTGAAAAAATGGCAGCCAAAAACATTGTTTGTAAGTATCTCATTTAGAACTCACTTAAGAGGAAATGGTGTCGATATATAAAATAATGTACATGAAATTCTCCATAATATATGCTCTATACATTTTTCTAATGCAGTTCGTAGTTTTAACGCTAGAGGTGCGAGAATGTTTGCATGTTTTTGAGCCATATCCTCAGTTACGTTATATGGAAAATTATCTTGTAAGCTTTATTGAAGTATGTTTTAAAATCCTACATTAATTATAGTTTTTCATTTTGTTTCAGGGTGTATGAATAAGGACAGTTAAAAAGCTATTAATTCTTATACTGTGGTGAAAAAGTAAAAACACTGATAGACTACAGCAATAAATGGAAAGATGGAAATATTCTCTAATAAAAGGATTGAAAAAAGTGACAATGCATGAAAAATATTGAAAAGTGTATACCAAAGACAGAAGTGCTGAAGCTTTTCAAACAAGACGGCAAACCTCTCAAGGACCTACAGTGGCTTTAAGGAGCATAGTACCGGATTTTAATTTTTTTCATAACTTGTCTTTTTTGTAGAGAAGATGCATAAGATGAGTTTTTAAGAAAACAAAGCAAAAGAACTTCTAGGTGTACGTGAAACTGCGCACCGTGTGGAGACTATTGATATTAGGGACACTATTTTGAAAGCAGGCAAGAGAAGTGATGACAGGGGCAAAACGGTTAATACCCGTATTTGTAATGTAGTTGACTTGGTTACTGCAGAAGCAAGGTACCATTCAACATGCATGAAGAAATTCTACCAAACATCCTCTGGAATAAAACGTGGTCGTCTCAAAAGTGCTACAGTTTCAGAGGCAATGACCCATGAGGAAAATCGACAAGAATGCCAATTTTCTTTCAGTGACATTTTTGAGGGATATGAGGGTGCTCTACTAACAGAGAAAACAATAAATTCTAAACTGAGGCATAAATATGGAGAAGACATAATTTTATCTGTAAACAAAAATAGAAGCCTGTAGTCTGTTTTTGTGATACAGGTAACAAAATTCCCGACTGATGCTTGGTATGAAAAACATAGAAGTAATGATGAGAAAGCAGAACAGCTTCAGAGAGTAATCACAGCTGCAAAAATAACTGCTAAAGATATGAGGTCACAGACATATGTGACGGTCCAGTATCCACCACCAGATAGATTCCCGACTGATTTGGAATCTCTGGTACCAGACACTCTACATTGCCTTAATAAAACTGTTGTGTTGAGGAACAAGAAAGGAGATAAAAGCAAATGGGAGAAGAAATGTACAGCTATCTCACATGCTATCCTAAAAGCAACCAGACCAAATTCTTGTAGATCACCATTACAAATAGGCTTTACTGTTTAAAAATATGGTTCTAAGCATCTACTGAATGTTATCTCTACATTAGGATTGTGTGTTTCCTATGATGAGGCAGCACTCTTTCAAGTCTCAGCTTTGCAGCATCCAAATAGGGAGGCTTAAACTGACTCATTTACATAATTTGTATTCGACAATGCTGATATAAACATATGTACCATTGATGGGTTCAACACTTTCCACAGAATGGGAGGGATTCAGTGTGTCACTCCTCCTAATGATCCTACAACAGCCACTTGCAGCTGCAGAAGGGCAGGATTAAAATGCTCTGTGATGTGTGTTTCATGCAAGGGGTTGTCCTGTTCAAACTCTGACATAGACATTGATGAAGAGGACTGTGATGATCCCATTGATACAATGTTAGAAATCTTTCTAGTTCCAGAAGAAGATACAGCACATGGAACGGAACAACCAGAAGCTGCACTTTCACTCACCTGTATCATCAATTTAATCTACAAATGAACTCCACTAGAGTTCATTGTATTCCTTTGGTAAACAATATATATTCCATTAAAGGAGGGTGATGGGAGATAGTATACCACACTATCCTTAAAGAAACCTGTCAAGGAGAACAACAACAATTATAAATATGCAGTTGTAATTGGCCTGGCAACGACTAATGATAACTTCATCTAAGATATGCACATTGGGTGGATGGTTGGGTGCAAGGGTGGTAACTCCAACAGTGAGCATTCACTTTCTGTCCTAAGCCAGAATAAAAGAGGAAGGACACCCCTGCAAGAAACATCGCTATGCTATAGTAGGTAACGTGGGTCATGAAAAAAATTGTGCACAGATTCTCGTTCCTCTAACGTCAAAACTGCGCATCGCACTATAAAACTGTATGAACATTTTATGTAAGGAATTTCATGTAGATTGTTTTATATATCAATACGGTTTCCTCTAAAGTGAGTTAATTACACAAAACTCTTTTTGATCGCCATTTTCTCAAGATGGCAGCCAAATCAGGGACGGTAGAGGGGTGCAATATTCACACATTATTAAGTACCCTATTACGAAGAAAATAAAACGTATTGCAGCTTTCGATGATTTTTTCCCTACTCGCCCTTTTTTGAACCTCAGTCGACTGGTCTAACAGTAATTTCAGATTTATTACAGTAATAACTGCTGAATATAAAAATTTACTTTTACCTCAATAATACGTAATGTTCCTCAAGGAGTTGAGTGAAAAGGTAATCTGTTTGAAGGAGTAAATTTCTGTCTCATCTCATTATTCCAGCCAAAAATAAGCATCAGTTCTTTAGGAACCATGAACTATACAATTTCTTGAGGAGGAAGCGGAGAAAAGGATGCCAATTCTTCAAGTAATCAGTATGAAAACTGAGCAAATTCTGTGTAGTCTGCATTTCTTATGTAAGACTGATTACTGCACATTCTTCAAAAGTATAAAGAGAAAACTCAAAGCAAGTCGAATTGAGGGAGGCACTCAGAGCTGGAATTGGATAATTAAAAAGAAAGACAGACAGTGAAGGAGAGAGAGGGGTCACTGCAATTTCAGACTCAATTGGAAAACTCAATGCAAATGTTCCCACTCATGAGGGAGGAACCCTGCAAATTTGTACTTTACTCAGAAAAGACTGCATAAGATAGCCCAATTTGATGGATATATTAGACTCATGGTGCAAGGTACATCAAAACATGGATAAAATACAAGAACAAAAAGATGATCAATGACAGTGATGGTACCTTTATTTCAAACCAGAGTGTGACTAATCTCTGGGAGAAGCACATGTTTTTTTCGTGGACAACTTCTACTAAGCTGGAGAACCTTCAGGGATAGAAACTGCAGGAGTTAAGAAATACTTTTTCAATCAGACTTCTCCCAGAGAAGCCAATTAAATAACAATACCTGCCTTCAAGAAATTAGCTTGGCAATTCAATAACTCGCACCTTTACAGGGGAGCTTAGATTGCCTCAATCTTTTATCCTTTCCTTTGAGGAAGACTGCATTAAAGCTGATTGAACTAATATTAAGTTAGAAAGCTGAAGTTGCTGAACCTATAAAAAATTGGATAAAGCATCAATGGACTGTTAAAGTACTGTTGATGCTAAGTTTCATAATGACATTATGGAAATACAGCATTGCAGACCCAATTCACAGAAGAATGGAGTATTCCCTATGGATATTACTATTGACACTGTTCCATGCAGATGCAGCGCTACTTGTTATGCCTTTCATGTCTGATCCCGAATACAGTATTAATGTTCGACAACAAAACTCTCATAATCTAATAGTGATGGGCCCTGCAACGATAGTCTCTATTCATACCTTTCAGGGTGAAGAATATTTACCAAAATAATGAATTTTAAAGCCATAATGACACTTCCAGAACCAGTTTCCAAAATTTTTAGTAACACAAATGGATAATTCCACCTTCAAACTCACGGAGAAAAGCACATTAAGATTCACTAGTTGTTGAGCAAATACTAGTTTCAATTTGTACATAGATACTTCTAAAATTTTAAGGTCATATAGAGCATAATGGTACATTAGTACATCAATACTTACGTCGTGTTGAATACATTTCCTCTTCTGGAAAAACAATGTCCATTACAATTTATATTCTTCTAGGCTAGTTTAAGACACTGATTATTGAGTATCTGAATCATTCCAATAGCAATGGAAGTACCACACAATAACATACGTTTAATTTTTGTGAATTGTGAACCAGAACAAAAAGGCGATACAGGTATATATTGGGTTGAGGAATACTGCCTCTGAAATGACATATAAACACTTTAAAAAAAAATTTATGGCAGCAAAGTACTTCCCTGATCAAGAACCCATTATCATTATTCAATGAAGTCTGAGCCTTATCAGAAACACGGAAGATTATTAAAAAAAAAGCATTGTTAACAACTGAAGTTTTTTATTTTCTCTTTTTCCGATTTCTCAATGGTTGGTCAAATATCCTATGAAAAGTACGCTGCTGTTCACAGCAGAATGCAGATATTTTACAAAATGGAAAATCTGTAAAGAACTTCTTATTTTACTAGACATTCCAAGCTTTCAACTGTTGTACGACTTTCATGTCATGTTGTACATTGATGGTATGGGGCATAAAAGGGCAGTTATGCTCCCTCGTAATCATATATATTTTTCAAAAAAGTGTATAGTCTTATTAAATTTAATTCAGACTCATAAAAAGAAAATATACCTACTTACCAGTAACATTGCTATGAAGCAGAATTAGTCAACAGATCAAGTATTAGCTATGATATTGTACTCTATGAACACAATGTAAAACGAATCTTTACATATGAATCTCTACTGTTCAAATACTATTTTGCAGACAAGACAAGACTTATATTTTATAATTTACTTATGGAGAAGAGGTTAAGTAGTAATTCAGATTATGTCTATCTCAAGAAATCATTATGGTATTTTAATACATTAAAGAAATACCCGTCAAACAGGTCACACCCACATACAGTATATTGCTCCATATTTGGTCTATCTGAGAATAATGTTTATTGGGCAAGCAATTGCATTACGATACAGTACTGTATATGAAGAACTGGTTCCTTTAATTGCCTTTTCTGGAATGAAATAACTTGGTATTAAAGCATTACAAGTTATGTGGGTCCTATACTAATTTCTGGCAAATATAAGTTTCCCATGTATTCCAGGCTTGAAGTATGCAGGCAAGGAGACACTTGCAAACAAAATCACACTTTAAAATATCCAACACAGTTATCATTCAGGGAATACATAAAATTATTTTATATAAAAATGGTCTTCACATACTAAACTATATCTAATGGACACGTGTTTATGAAGCTTTAAAAAGCTAAAAGTTTATTAAGCAGACTAGCACACAATTAACTTCCTATATTTGTATCAAGATAAATATAAAAACTTTTATACACAGGTATATAATGCCTAAAGCAAGCACCTGTAATGCCTCTCAAACAAGCATTTGTTACTAAAAATTCCTTATATATAAATATTTACATATGAAACATTCAAAAGATGAAATGTATACTTTAGTATCATTAGTCTCTTACAGTTTAGTTCCCCCCCAAAATAGAAAAAGTTGGTGCTTCAGTGCACATTGAGACAAATGCTTCAGTAAAGTAGTTAACTTGGATTAGAACATAATAACTTTCCACTCAGTCTGTAGTATTTAGTGCCATGATTTAGTCAAAGAAGAATCCAGTCCAATTTTCCAAAACAAGAAAGGTGAAATGTCAGGATCACAGTTCACAGCTTTCTAGGACTGAAATAGAGAATAAAAAATTCAGTTACTCATCTGTCATGATTATATAAAAGAGATTAGAGATTAAATTATACTTCTCTTCAGCAGTGGATGTGATTGGTTTTATGTCACGGACTCCTTTTTCTACTATATCATGGGAAGGACTTTGGATTTGGCAGGAATGATCATTACTCTGAATAATGCCCTTTCTAACCTCAGACTGTGGCGGGTTGCAAACCCTTGATATGATGACTCAAAGTCGCGAATGTTACCACTTTGTCAAATGACCATAATACAGTACAGTATTTCTATTCAGCCGAAACATATTTAATTTTGCTTCATCAGAGACTAATTCAAAACAAGGTGAACAATCTATAATAAAAACCTATGAATCAAGATAAGACTTATATGAAAAGCACTGAAAGAAAATTAAAGTTTTGTGATAATACTGAAATATGTACTGAAGCAGTTTTGTATGATGAAACAGATATCATAAAATTGAAGCAGAAACACTGAAAAAATGGAGGAAAAGATTTTTGGATGTAATAACTTTTTAAATAGGTAAGAAGCAAATTAATATAGTAAGCACATGGAATAAAAGATAACATATGTATTAGAAGCAACAACAAAAGAGGAGGCACATGGAGATATTAACCACTTGGTCATAATGTGTACCTTCAGGCGTAAACTGAATTACATCTTGATATGCAAAGACTAAATGGCGTAGGTGAAGTGACATGAATGTAGATGTTTGTATAATGCCATGGATGCGGTGAAGTGGGTGGCTCATCTATGCTATCCATTGCAAGAGAAGATATGGAGGCACATGAAGATAGTAACCACTCGGTCATAATGAGTAACTTCAGATGTAAACTGCATTACATCTTAATATGCAAAGACTAAATGGCATAGGTAGAGTGACATGAATGCAGATGTTTGTATAATGCCATGGATGCAGTGCAGCGAGTGACTCATCAAGGCTATCCATTGTGAGAGAAGATATGAATGTGGAATTAATGGAGGTATTAGAATCCTGAATTTATATTTGATAAGAAAAAATATAAGTACAATGGTGAAAAAAAAAATTAAACTGAAAATACAAAGAAGTGATAATACTATTTGTGTGAAATTATTGGCAGAGAAACTTCTAACATGAAGAGCTGCATAACGTGATCAAGGATTTGTGAAGTTTACTACAGAGAGAACTGAAATGCTACATTAATAAGTAAGGAATGGAACTAATACTTTTTGGTAAGTACTGACACTTGTTAAATATCAATAAGGATTGAGCTATGAATTAGTTGAAGTTCAAAATTAGAAAATATAATAAGAATACTAACACAAAACTGCTAACCAATGTATGAGATTGTTTGGAGTTAGCAGCTCTATTCAAGAGCAGCAAATAGTAAAGTAGAACATAAGAGGATTGTAAAAGTTCTAAATGGAAAATATAGAAAATTCCAAATAAGATTACAAGGTAATGAGTTTTGACAGAAAGAATGATAATTCATTATGCAAAAGTATACTAGAATAAACTAAACTGCTTAAAAATACTACAAAAAGAAACAGGATGAGACATTAAAGACTGCATTAGTACTCTATATACATAGTACAAATGTTAATGAGAGGAAAAAGGGAGAGGACTGCTTAGGGGAAGAAATGATGGTCCATTAAATGGAATGTAGAACTATGGGATTATATTTGAATATTAAAATGAAATTGCAAAGGGATATTAAGAGTACTCCCTATTCTAACTAATGTCTTAAAGAGTAATGATTGGAATGACCTCAAGAAGTACAGATACACAAGTTATGGTTAAAAGGGACCTTCAAAAAACCTAAACTTTAACAAGGCTAACAGGATACGACAAGGAAATGTATGAGAAAAACTGGGATAGTTGAAAAACACTAAAAATGGAGTAGCTTATGGTAGAGAGAATAAAAAGAATCACATCCAAGTAGTTCTGTCACAAATGCAATCTACACAGTTTGTTGAAGGAATTTATTATATCAACACTAATGCTTCCCTAAATTTTTTTTGTCATTTCTTGGAAGGGGGAGATGGGAGGGATAGGATGAAGCTCTATTGCCTCCCATTATATACTTGGTTAAGGCCACCTTGTTAGCTTTAGAGTGATACAGTTTCATGAATAAGAAAAATAAAGTGAAGCAAGATATGGAAGTAGAAAATATTCAAGGGGTAGAATAAAAAAAAACTTTTTCATAAAAGATATAATGTAAATTCAAGAAGTGGAGTATGTAATGATCGTACAGTATTTATATTTCTTCCACATACAATGCATGACATGCTAACTGTTTTCCCAAAAACGGTGCCATCTGATGCCATAATCAGCTGGTTGCTTACAGCATGGGAATTATATATAAAGTAAAAACTAAACTTATCACAGTACTCACTTCACACTCTTTCAACCATAATCATATAAACCAAGTCATTATGATCCTTAAGTAGAAATGTATGAATTTTCATGTTCTTAAAGGAATTAAGGAATATTAGAAACATCACCCATGCATCATCTCTGAATTACAATCAATAGACGTACTATGTAAACTAATCACTTTCATGGGAGCTTCTACCCTCTACATTATTGACATTTTATAGTCATCACATACAAATAAAGAAGTGATATACAGCATACCTGTATTTAAGTCTTAAGCATAAAGTATGATTAAAATATAACAAAATATCTCTAGTATAATGGAAATAACAACTTATTTTATTTACCTCAGCACAGGCATGAGTCCTCGGGTTCTCCTTCTGGCGGAGTGACTTTAAAGGAATCTTTATTTATGGTTTCTAGCTCTTTTCGGGAACGATTTGAATCACTTAGCTGTCTTGCAATATCAGCAAACATTTCTTCTACACCAACACCAGTTTTGCAAGAGGTCTTGTAAATTCCAGAGATAAGGTTGTGGCACTGTTCACTGTAGAGTAAAATTTCAAGATTTTATATATATATATATATATATATATATATATATATATATATATATATATATATATATATATATATATATATATATATATATATATATATATATATATATATATATATATATATATATATATATATATATATATATATATTACAGTATATATAAAACAAAGCCACGAGTGAGGTTGGGGGATACTGTAATATGAACAGAGTAAAAATTCAGATAGAATGTGTTCATACCTAGTATAGCAGATATAGTTTCAAGGTTTATTTCCCTTTTAGACCTTCTGTGGTGTAGTTGGTACAATAATTATGTGTCCTAGGTTCAAGTCCCAGTCGGGGTAAAAATTATTCATGTTTTCACATATGGTAATGTACTTATTTGCTTACTATTGGTCCCAAATGAGACTGAGATTTGAATTAAATGCGAAAACGAAGACACGAGTGAGCTTGGGGGAAACTGTAATATAAACAGAGTGACATTCAGGTAGAATGCATTCATTCCTAGTATAGCAAATATAGCTATAACGTTTGTTTCCCTTTTAGACCTTCTGTGGTGTGGTTGGTAGTGCCTTGGCACAGTAATTATGTGTCCTAGGTTCAAGTCCCTGTCGGGATAAAAAATTATATACAGTATATATATATATATATATATATATATATATATATATATATATATATATATATATATATATATATATATATATATATATATATATATATATATATATATATATATGTTTCTCTTTACAGCCTGATAAAGGCTGTTTTATTTTATAATTTTTTGGCCCATCCTGGTGTCACAATAATCTTTATTTTTTGATTTATTTTTTATTATATATATATATATATATATATATATATATATATATATATATATATATATATATATATATATATATATATATATATATATATATTTTTTTTTTTTTTTCTCTCTCTCTCTCTCTCTCTCTCTCTTTTTATGACTGACACCAGAAAAAAAAAAAAAATCTACCCTCATCAGGTCTGGGCACGAAGAAAACAAATAGAAATAGAGATGGGGAATGTTGTGGCTTGTCAGATTTGAAGGGATAATAAGACATGTGTAACAAATATCCAAGAATCTTCGGTGTTGATGTAGGCATAGAAAGAGAACCGTAACTGAAGGAAGACTTAACATCGAACAGTCAAGGACAGACTTATCTAAGTCCACAAGACCCTTCAGCTGTAGTATCACAACGGGCGGTTGGTGCCATAGGCCAACCTACTACAATTTTGTTTAACAATGTCATAGCCTGATAGTAGTAGGGTAGCCGAAACTGTAACAAAGCAAGTAAATAGGCCTGCTTCTTCACCATATCCATCGACTAACCTTATAAGGGGCACGAGAACCTGGAAGAGACTTCTGTCACTGGGATAAATGAGATACCTCATCTCTCAACACACCACAACTATTTCTACACTGAGAAAAGACTCTATGGCAGTGATTTCTTAAAGACCCCTTATAGCAGGACATTTCGAAAGCAACCAATGACCCAAATACTAACACATATCCACAATGCTTGTCACCTGTCACTTCGGGCTGACACACTAAAGGTTTAGTTTTTCATAATTCAGACAGCAACTGGATCCATTTCACTTGCACAAAACTTGCTAAGATAAAACACTACACAACACATCACCACCTACAATCAACCCAATTATGAAAGCATGCATGCAACAAAAATACTCCCTGAGAGCTCTGTGGGAAAGCCCGAAATAGACTGTGGCCTTCCTTAGAGGCTTGGGGGCAGTTTGGCCAGGCAGCTTAGGGAACAATAAAAAACTCTTTCAAACAAAATTATTTGATGAGAGGATTGCTCTCTCACCATCAGAAATATCTATGAGTGGCTTGCTTACAATCGTCTTGCTTTCCTTGCTACTGGTATCAGCTGATTCACTTGTGAAGTATCGTTTGCGCTTTTAGGAGTGCAACATCAAGTACTCATCAGCAAAAGTCCATATATATAACAGAACAAAGACCATCATTTTAGACCTCAACAGACAGCTGCTACAACATCAGGGAAATCTCTCTGTATTTCATTCCATTCTTGTCTGGAATCATAGCAAAGAAGAGCAACCCCATCTACAACTGGTAAGAATGGTAAGCATTTGACCATATTTTCTTTGTGGAATACACTCAGATCTGAGGGGTGTTGTCTTATGGCATGCGACTATGATCTGTTGTAGGCAAGCTAGAATATTTTTAGTGCTGATGCATAGATTAATTCCTTACATGTGTTGTTTGAGCATGAGTGTTTTCACCTTGTACATCACATTTTCATTTTGTGCTCTGAGGACCAAAAAATGGAGCAATGGTATTGTATCATATTTTGTCAACAACCTGCTGATTCACAATATGAAAGTATCAGGAATATGAATCATCACCTTGATGTGGTGAGGAAGCTTAAGTGACTAATAATTATAAGAGCAAAGCCATCGGAAGAATTAGCTTCTGGCAGCGTCATCCATGACACCAAGTTCAAAAATAAGAGTTCAGACTTTTTCTAACTCTAAGGTTGTGAAAACAGATGAAGGTTGCAACAGATCCATTTGCTCCAATCTCCTTGGTTTTCTTGCTGCAGTTATTAGCTCATTAAGTTGTGAAGTATCGTGTGCATTTTGGAATGCAACATTAAGAACATGTTAAGCAAATGCACACAGGCGTACTTGCTGTGGACCACCAAAAGTCCATGGATAATGATTTTAGAGATAATCACAACGATGAAGCAGCTGGCGTTTGGTATCATCGCATTGGGTGCATCGCAAATTAAGTTTTGGTACCACTGAATTCAAAAGTGGTCGAACATCAATCGAGAGCAACAAACATTTTGGAAAGCCTTCCACAAGAAGAAATCTGAAAGGAACTGAGAAACTGCTTGCACTATTGAGGAAAAGTCACTGTATAACAATAAGTGAACTTTGGCACTGCATACAGTTCAGCTCAAGTAATTTTGACAGAAATATTGTGCAATTGTAGATTAGCGGATCTTTTGCTCCAAAGCTCCTTAAACCCAAGCAGCAAAATCTGCATATTGATATTGCCAGGGACATGCTGAAATGTGTCAATCAGTATCTGGGCTTCACAAAGAACATACATAACTGGATACAAACTTGAGGCAAAGGCTCAGTCATCACAATGTAAGTCATTAACCCATTAAGTACGGCTTCCGTCTTATGCAGGGTAATGAAACTGGGTGCGGGTATCGTTGAAATTGTTTTCAAATTTTGCAGGCTTGTGTTAAGGCAAAATGGGCGCTAGAACACTTCCTATGGCATCCCATAATTTTCTGATGTTGTATGGCATCTATTTTTTCTCTCATTTGTTTTATAATGCTCTCAGTGTGGGTAGACGCTAGTTTGTATTCAAGCGCATAAGAGGTCACTATCCCAAATCCGCAACCATCTGCATCGCATTGTTTGCCTATGACCTCCACCCAGCTTAGAGGAGGAAAGTTTTGAATACCTCTAATGATATTCATGAAGCTCTTTTAGATATCAGTACTCACAAATTCGAAATCTCAGAAGACGAAAATGAATTTGAAAGTGATAGTGACAGCGATACAATTGTTGTGGAAGAAATTATATAAGAGCTGGGAGATGAAACTTCCAAGTCAGAGGAAGATGAGACCCTTGAACGCAGCAATAAGAGAGGGCCTTTTCATGATCAAATGTTACAGTATTTCAACCCTAATTTCCTGTCTTTGAGGGTAAAGAACATGGCATACAAGCTGATTTCCCTGTTGATGACAATGCAGCCAAAGAAAATAAATATATGAAGCCTTTATTGAAAAAGAGGTAATGAGACTAATCTGCAAACAACAAACAAGTTCCACGCATTTGATAAGAAAAAAGCTGCTACAACCTCATCTCCAATTCCAAGTTCAAGAAGGGTAAAGACATGTCGCTGAACAGATCTTGATGAAAAAAAATTACACTGTATATTCAGTTTTACACTGCTTATGTTGATACCCCATGTGCACATAGCAGTAGTAAATAGACACTGGCTTTGAAAGTCACTGTCGAGTACTCTTATTTTGGCTAAATTTACATATTCCAGGCTATTCTTCGTTACCTTAACTTTACATATAATGATGTTGGATGTATGCATAATTTGAGAAATATTTTTATCCCTTCCAGGATGTGGTCAATGACGAGTAACTATTACTTTTTTGTGGCCGTGTTGCATTCCAACGTTACATTCCCTCAGAGAGATAGGTTCGGAATAAAAACTTTCGTCATTTGTGACTGTAAAATGGGATATGTGTTAGGCATGATAGTGTACATGGCAAAGACAAAGAACATAGATTATCAGGTGTGGTGGTGAAAAAACTCATGGAGAATATCTACACATAAATCATATATTGTACACATAACTATTATACATCACCATACCTCCCAAAATTTCTTCTTGAAAATAATGTAGGATCATGTGGGATTTTGAGAAGCAACAGAATAAACTGGCCAAGGTTCGAGTTTGGTCGTGAACTTAAAATGAAACTGAAGTAGTGTGATGACATGCTTGCCATTTCTAGGTATGATAAGCGCCAAGTAAATGTATTATCACCTATTCATGAGGGCAAGATGAAGACCACCAAGAAAATATGCAAAAAAAATGGGAAACCAGTTTGGAAGCAAGATACATCAAAGTGTCTCATTGATAAATGCAACATGCAAATCAGAAGCATTGAGTGTGCACGAAAGTCTTTGAAGCGGTACAAAGCTTTCTCTATACATTTTTTCAACGTAGTCATGATCAATGCTTATCATCTTTTTACGGTGAAAACAGGCAAATGTATATTACTTCCTGTATTATTCAGCAGTTGCTTCATAAATACGGTATCGTTAAGCCTGTAACACCAGGACGCAGTTACTCATGGGAGTACCTGACACAGCATTGCAACAAGATTATCTTGCTTGTCATCACCTAGAATATCTGCCACGTTCTGCAAATAGATCAAAGAAGCAGAGAGCATACCATGTGTGTAAGCACACACAAAAACGTTAGAAGAAGAGGAAATACATATCAACGTGGTGTAAGGAGAGTGAGGTACCATTGCACTTAGCTTGCTACTTTTATTATCATATCTTCATCAAATACTAACGAGTGAAATATACGTACATTCTCGCCATTCAGTGAACAATTACAAGAAATATATAACTCAATAAAATAAATAAATAGCAATTATGGTATTAAATGAAAAATATCTCAAACAAATAACATTACTGTATTATAAAAAAAATAAATAAATGATCTTCAAAAGTAAACTACGCATGTGTTACTATTGCTATGATTATTATTACGTGTCCTGTCATATATGAAAAATATCTCAAAGAAATAACATTAATATAAAAAAAAATTAATAAATGAACTTCAGAAGCGAACTATGCATGTGTTATTATTATTAATATGATTATTATTATATACGTACTGCTATATTCTAACAAAATGTCAATAAAAGGTAAGAATATACACTGCTATGTTACCTAAAAGAAGTTTGTTTTATATGATAAGGTTTTTATTTTTTCCCTCTCCCTTTCTCATGGGATCTCTCTAGTAAGAGTTCACTCTCGCTCACTCTAGGCCTATCGCTATGCTCAGCTGGGGGTTACATATTCCTGTAAACTGCCTGCCCTTTAAGGGTTAACAACAACAAGACTGAAAAAGACAAGTTCAAAGCAAGATGAAAGTCATGTACACAATATTTTTTGACGCTCAGGGTGTTGTACTTCATGAGTATATTCCTAATGGTTATACAATTAATACAGAATACTATCTGGGAGTACTCAATCATCTATGAGATGCAATGGGATGAAAGAGGGAAAAGTTGTGGAAAGAAAAAAATTGACAATTCCACCATTACAATGCTCCAGCCTGTCATCTCATCTCATCCAAGAATTTTTAGCCAAACAGGATCAGACAAATGGGCAAGTCACCTATTCACTTGACATGGTTATATGTAATATTTCGTCATCTTTCAAACTGAAGTGGTTACTGAGAGGTACGAGGTTTGAAGGCACATAAAAAGATCCTGTTAACAATCTCAATAAATTATCTTGAAATAAGTTTCCAGCAATGGAAGGACCAATGGGGGTAATCATACTGAGTCCCTAACAATAAACTTGTTTTATTATAAGATCTAAAACTGGAATACTTTCCAAGGAGATATGGTACAGTGTTACCCCAGTTATTCGCGCTTCTTGGTTCGCTTTCTCACTCTATCGCGTTTTTTTTTGGATAAATTATTATTTTATTTCATGGATATATGCAAAAATATTAAAATATTAAAAAAAAAATTCTCAGTATTTTAATTTTTTTTTAAATTGAAAAAAAAACATATTTCATTATCTAATTGATAAAAAAAAATTATTTCCCAGCCTACGAATAATAAAACAGTAAAAAATAGTAAAAAACATAAATGTAGACAGATAGATAGATACGTTTATTGACCACCTCTTTTGAAAAGTACAGTATAATCTTTACAAAAGGAATATTTGGTCCAAATTACAGTGAATAAATACAATAGATTTTGTACAATCATCAAATAAGTAGATGAATTTTAAAATAATATACATTGTACTAATAACTGAATGATATACGTACGTACAGTATAACTCACAGTATTGCATCATACGAAATAGTGTTCGATAGCGTACAATGTATTGGGGTCGCAGCTATGTGAGCTAGCATATGTATTTATATTTCCAGTAGTTTCATGATTTTATTGATAAAAAAAAAACGTATTTATTAGCCTAAGAATAATAAAACAGTAAAAAATAGTAAAAAAAATAAATACTAACAGTATTGCAACATGTAAAATACGATACCGCTATCAGCGTTTTGGACAAAGACTTGTTCAGTCTAACTCACGTTTTGCTTGTGTTCGATAGCGTACAATGTATTGGGGTCGAAGCTACGTGAGCTAGCATATATATTTATATTTCCAGTAGTTTCATGATTTTATTGATAAAAAAAACGTATTTCTTAGCCTAAGAATAATATAACAGTAAAATATAGTAAAATACATAAATACTAACAGTATTGTAACATGTAAAATACGATACCGCTATCAGCGTTTCGGACAAAGGCTTCCACCATCTTCCATTGTCTCGCCTCACTCGTGTGCGCCATTCATGTTGTGCTTATTATTATTAATATGTTTTGCTTGTAATTTTTTTACTCGCATATTTTAACCTTTGCAATGCCTCCCAAGCATCCTTCATCTTCTAAGGCTTCTTGTAGTGAGCCTAAGCGGCAAAGGAAAATGTTAACCATTGTAGATAAAGTGAAACTCTTAGATATGTTGAAAGAAGGAAAAAAGTTTGTGGATGTCGGCCGCTATTTTACGTAAACGTAAAAATTATTGTAAAATACTGTACCTATGTATGTCAAGTCATCATCACCTCATTCATGGTAAGTTTTCCTATCACTCTCATAAAAAAATTACATTGCTTGCTGTTATTTATAATGTAAAGGGTGTTTTTTTAACAGTACAGGGAGGGTTTATACAGTGTAAACGTAAAAATACATTAAAATATCTATGTACATATATTTTTTTTTTTAACCTTTATTTCCATTTCAATACAATGGGTATTCGTCAGCCAGGGCAAGCCCCAACCCCCCACTGTGATGTCCAACCACAGCAGTTCCTGCCAGTAAACAGCTTAAACTCTCGGTCTTGGACGGGGACCGATCTTTCGACCTCGTGAATGCGATGCCAGCGCGTTACCACTGTAACGCCGGAAATCCTACTCCGCGGATTTCCGGGTTCGTGCCGGGTCCCGGAACCGAACTACCGCGATAAGTGAGGCAAAACTGTATTTCCTTCCCACATCACAAGGCAATCTTTCAAACTTCTGATCCAAACTCACTGAAAAAGAACAAAAGTCCACTGATATTCAAGCTACCATGCAAACATACCCTATACCAATGATGTTCACATGGAACAACAGTCTCTACACAAGCTCTGACGAATACTGACTTAAAGATTCTTCACTAGCATACAAAGTGCTACGATGCAAAAGATGGACCAAGTCATAAGAATATATTGCTATCTTCTCACCCACATGCCGAAGTTCTCTACATTGGAGACTTCAATGTACACCACAGTGAGTGGCTTCATTCTTCTCACACTGATGTGGGAGGAAGCGAGGCCCTTGCTTTCTCTATTACTCACGATCTGGAGCAAATTATCAAACATCCTACTCGCGTTCCTGATCGTCACGAACATGCTGCAAACACTCTAGACCTGTTTTTTTTACTTCTAACCCTTCAAACTACTCTTATTCTGTGCTTTCCCCTCTTGGTAAATCTGACCACTCAATGATCTCTGTCTCTTCCATTTTTGCTTCCCCACCACCAATCCCTCCTACTCAATGCCGCCTTTGGCACTTCGAGCAAATATTTGCGTAACTTTCTCTTTGACTTCCCATGAGATGACTACTGCTTTCGGTCCCACAACCCTGATCGGGTAGCTGTAAAAGTTGCTGAGATCGTGACCGCGGAAATGGAGGCGTACATCCCCTCTTCTACAAAAACTTTCTCTCCCCCTAAACCTTGGTTTAACCGTGCCTGCTCCATAGCTATCCAGGCTAGGAATCAGGCTCACCAATCTTACCAAGCCTCTCCTTCCGATTTAACTCGCTCTGCTTTTATTATAGCTAGGAATCGCTGTACGACTCAGATTCGAAGGTCTAAGGCTTCCTTTATAAGCAGGAAAGTTGATGACCTTAACTCCTCTCCCACTGACAAATGCTTCTGGTCCTTAGCCAAAAACTTCTGTAACTCAAGCTTTCCCCCTCTTACTCGTTCTGATGGTTCTATAGCTTGCTCTCCCACTGACAAAGCCACTCTCTTTGGCTCTCATTTTTCTGCCAACTCTTCTATCAACGATTCCAGCGCACCTGTTCCTCAGTCTTTTCCCCTCTCTAACCCTATGCCCTCCCTTATCCTTTCTTCACGCAAAGTTCATAAGGTTCTTCGCTCGCTAAAGACGAACAAGGCATCTGGTCCCGATGGAATCCCTGCAAGGTTCCTTAAGGAGTTTGCAGATGAACTGGCTCCCGTGCTTTGCCGTCTTTTTCGCCTCATTCTGTCAACCAGTATCTATCCTTCATCTTGGAAGCACGCTCTAGTTCAACCTGTTCCTAAGAAGGGTGACCGCTCTATTCCCGCTAACTACCGACCTATTGCTCTAACCTCCTCTATTGCTAAAGTTTTCGAAACTTTGCTCCATGCTCACTTCTTGAAACGCCTTGAATCTAACTCACTTATCTCCGATCACCAGTACGGCTTCCGCAAGGCAAGATCCACTGGTGATCTCCTGTCCTATCTTACTCATGTATGGTCATCTTCTCTGAGGAACTATGGGGAATCCTTTGTCATTGCCCTTGATATCTCTAAGGCTTTTGACAGAGTCTGGCACAAGGCTCTGTTGGCCAAACTCCCTGCCTAT
The DNA here is from genome assembly GCA_037179515.1 of Halocaridina rubra. Classification (NCBI taxonomy): domain Eukaryota; kingdom Metazoa; phylum Arthropoda; class Malacostraca; order Decapoda; family Atyidae; genus Halocaridina; species Halocaridina rubra. The sequence goes on along the minus strand of JAXCGZ010015284.1, from coordinate 88,324 downwards.
GGCTTTACCCCTTCTTTCTGTTCTCTGATTTCCTGTTTTCTTACTGACCGTTCTATATCTGTAGTTGTTGATGGCGTGACATCTAGCCCTTTCTCTGTTTCCAGTGGTGTTCCACAGGCCTCTGTTCTTTCACCTACTCTCTTCCTTCTCTTCATCAATGATCTCCTACAATCCCCATCTTCCTCTCTTCTTCATGCCTTTGCCAATGATTCTACCCTTCACTTTTCCTCTGCCTTTTCTTCACAACCTTCATCTGTTACTCGTAATCAATCTCGTATCACTCTTTCTTCTACTCTTAACTCCGATTTGCAGAAAGTATCTGAATGGGGCACTCAAAATTTAGTTAAATCCAATGCCTCCAAGACACAGTTTCTGGCTATCTCTTTATCTTCTTCTCCTCCTGATAACCCTATTGTCTTCGAAACTAATGAAATTTACTCACTTAACTCTATCAATATATTAGGAATCCATATAGCCTCTAACTTGTCTTGGAGGAATCACATAATCCAAATTTCTAAACCTTCATCCAAAAAATTCATCTCTACCTTGCCCTTAACCTTTTTCTTTTCCTTCGTCTTGGTATTTTCTCGTGCCCGGGCCTTTATTGATGAGGGCAGTTGCTGCCTGTCCCGGTGTCACACTCTTTAAAAAAAAAAAAAAAAAACAAGCAAACAAACAAACCAACCCCACACACACACACACACTTGGGCACCAAAATCCTTAGACAATAGCGTGCAGTTATTGAGGCCAACGCTGCAGTAAGTATCCAACCCTGTATGTAGGACACCAAAGCGTTTATAAGCAGAATATCCAGATAAGGACACCAAATACTGGTGAAATTTTCAGTATAATCACAGAATTTAATGGTAAAAGGGGACAGTGACTATATGGAAAATAAAAGGACTACATGAAATAAAGAGGAGACACAGCAAACACAAAAGCCAATATAGTATATGCATATGGGAAAAAAGTTATGCTATGCATGAAACAGAACCCAGCATGACTTCAACGCAAGAGTACATAAAATGTTATTAGGAGATTTATTTAGGTATTGAGTGTCCTCTGCTTATCACAGTTCATCCTAGCTTACTCAGCATTTTCTTCTTTCTTCTGCCTTGGTGGAGGACAAGACTACCACCTCAATGTTGTCCTGCATGTTGTAAAAGTTGACCAAATGGGGCCGAATGAGGCAGCTGAAATTGTCTCCTTCACATTTTCCTCTTACGAAAAGTCAAGGCATATGAGTGTTGATAGAATGACTAATGGAGATGCAATTATTTCCATAATTATATAAAATACACTGAACACTTACTATAATAAACAAAACTTAAGATAACACAAAACTAGTTTTTATTCTCAAAATTGGAGAAATTTTTATTCTTCATATAAGCAATCAGCACCAATCTACAGCAGAGAATTAGTCAATAACTGAGAAACTTGAAGAATACATACCAAAAATTTTCCATATCTGCATCAGTGACTTGAATTTGATTTTTGAGATCATACTTGTTACCACATAGGAAAATTTTAGCATTTTCAGCATAAGTAACGATATCTAATAAGTGCTGAGACAGGATATTAAAGGAGTCTGGGTTGTCAAGAGCAAACACCAAAATGGCACCTTCAGCAAATTTGTAATATGAGGACGTTACGCTTGCAACTCTCTCCAAACCACCTGTGTCCCACAATTGCAACTGAAACAATAAATAACATACTTAGTAGTAATATGTATTTTAGCAGTAAAAATATAACTGAAGAATTTTTACAGAGGAGGTAAATACAATTGACTTCTTAGCTCATGCTGATCTTAATTTTTTTATACATTTAAATGATGTCTACTCTACTGTATAGACAGTATATTGTAAGAATACCCACTGCATACTTGGTGGAAATATTATTATTATTATTATTATTATTATTATCATCATCATTATTATTGCAATGAACAGCAGATGGTATAATGGTGAACTTGAGCAATAGCAAAACTAAAAAAATTCCCTCATATATACAGCCTCATAGTGTTGATATCTGTTATAAGCCACTAGAGTAGCAATGTGAGACAGATTCATATTTTAAATCCTTCACTCTAAGTAGAAACTGCATGAAATTACTTTCCATAATGAATAATTTCAAATGGATCTCTCTAAGTAGAAACTGCATGAATTATTTTCCATAATGAATAATTTCAAATGGATATCACCACTTAAAAAGCATCATTTGCAAAAAAAAGTGCAATTGTGATCACGGTAAATCTAGTAAAAAAAATTAGGACTATTATCCTTGTTACAATAAAAGAGTAAATACTGAGAAAGGATACGAATAAGAAAGTAATACTGTACACAGATAAAATGTGATTATGGTATATTACACCTCTAGAGATGGGAACAGGATATAGTACACTAAATAATACTTTATAAAACTTTTATTAATATAGACCTAAACACTTGAGGGAAGTCCTGCATTACAATATATATACAGTAATCCCTCACTATATCGCGATTCACCTACCGCAAATTCAGTGCCTTGCAGATTTTATTTGGTGAGCTCTCTTTCTCTCTCTTTTTATTTATTTTATTTTATTTATTTTATTTTTTTTTTGAGACGGGCCAAAAAATAATAAAATAAAACAGCATTTATCAGGCCTGGGCACGCTATTTCCCTGACGATATCATATCAAAAGTTTGTTTGCTGTTTGTTCTTAATGCTTTTTTTTCAATTCTCTTCATAATATTCGATCACATTAAGCTGTAGAAGAGGAGGAGGATGCAGGAGAATGAACCTCTATCTGCAAACGCTTTGCCGCTTCTGTATCAGCTGATACACCCTCGCACGCTATTTCCCTGACGATATTATATCGAAAGTTTGTTTGCTGTTTGTTCTTAATGCTTTCTTTCAATTCTCTTCATAATATTCGTTCGCATTAAGTGGTAAAAGAGAAGGAGGATGCGGGAGAACGAACCTCTAACCAAAACATTTTGCCGCTTCTGTATCAGCTGATGCTTATCACTATTCAGGCATAATATCGTACTCATAAAATATTTATTTACTCACCCTATTTGGGGTTTATCTAATTTTAAAGATTATAGTATTATTAATATTCCTTGGTTCTAAACATTATTCTATCTTCTTTACATATCGACCATGCTGCACAAAATCTTAACATAAACAATGTCAGCTGAGAGAAAAAGAAAACGTTTACAATTCGTTACAAAGAAAACGTATATCGTACTGTACATGGGAAACTTCAATGAAATATATATATTCTCTATAAGCTATTTCCCTGACAATTTTATATCGAAAGTTTGTTTGCCATTTGTTCTTAATGCTTTTTTTCAATCTTCATAATATCACGTTCATATAAATTTACGCTTGCGCGCTGTTAATAATAAAGTAAAGGGTGAGTTGTTAACAGTGCAGGAAGGGTTTATACTGTAAAGGTAAAAATAAATGTAAAATACCTGAAATAAATATGGTGCTCCTACTTCGTGAATTTTCTCCTTTCGCAGCTGGTCCCGGGACTGAACCCCTGCGATAAATGAGGGAGCACTGTATATATATATATATATATATATATATATATATATATATATATATATATATATATATATATATATATATATATATATATATATATATATATATATATATACAGTGATCCCCCCATTATCGCGAGGGTTCGGTTCCGGGACCCGGCGCAAAACAGGAAAATCGCGGAGTAGGATCAGCCTATATGTACATAGATATTTTAATTCATTTTTACGTTTACACCATATAAACTGTATAAACCCTCCCTGTACTGTTAACAAACCACCCTTTACTTCATAAATAACAGCATGCAAGAGTAAATTTATATGACATACTCATGTACATATGTATTTTACAATTATTTTTACGTTTACTGTATAAACCCTCCCTGCACTGTTAAAAAACCACCCTTTACTTTATAAATAACAGCATGCAACGTAAATTTATATGTACGTGATAGGTAAACTTACCTAATCTGTTATGGTTAACATTTTCCTTTGCCGCTTAGGCTCACTACAAGAAGCCTTAGAAGATGAAGGATGCTAGGGAGGCATTGCAAAGGTTAAAATATACGAGTAAAAAAATCACAAGCAAAACGTATTAATAATAATAAGCACAACGTGAACGGCGCACACGAGTGAGGCGAGACAATGGAAGATGGTGGAAGCCTTTGTCCGAAACGCTGATAGCGGTATCGTACTTTACATGTTGCAATACTGTTAGTATTTATGTTTTTTACTATTTTTTACTGTTTTATTATTCTTAGGCTAAGAAATACGTTTTTTTATCAATAAAATCATGAAACTACTGGAAATATAAATACACCTAGTTCTCAAAAGGTTCTCAGAAGTGTCGGGTAAATGGAAAATCGCGTGAAAAAACTAGTTATTTTCCATAGGAAACAATGATAAAGGGCATAGATACGTTCTATACCTTACATAGACACACCATGACAAAGATGTAAGATAAGTAAAAAACATATTTTATTACTACATAGCAAAGCAGAAAGCCCTGTATCTATTTTTCAGAGTATACAAAAGATATTCATATTCACTTTACAGCTAGAAATTAACATACATTACTATACTTTACTCTATTATGCAGTGGGCAACAGATATACAGTACACTGGGACATGCATGGTGGCAGTGAGCAAGTAACTTATGTGGTAGAAGAGGAGGGGGATGCAGGAGAACGAACCTCTATCTGCAAATGTATACAAAGATAAAATAAGAATTATAAATAACCAAAGCAAGACTAAAAAACGAAAAAAAAAAATTAATCACGCAATGCCTAAATCTACCATATGACAGATTAAAAAAAACTTAATCTACATTCTCTAGAGAGGCACAGAGTTAGGGGGGCTATGACTGAGGTGTATAAATGGTTTAAAGGGATTAACAGGGGTAATATTAATTAAGTTTTAAAAATTCATGATCAAACCAGAACTCGTAATGGGTAACGGATTTAATCTTGATAAATTTAGGTACAGAAGGGAAACTGGTGAAAATTGGCTTGGTACTACCGTAGAGTATTCCTAGTAGGATAATAAATGGCAATACCTTAGACACCTTCAAATGTAGATTAGATAGACATATGACAGAGGTAGGGTGGGTGTATATATAATGTATAATGATGATGATCTTTTCTTATCGTAATCCTCTTTGTACTGGTGGAACAAGCCTCCGCGGGCGCTTATATACTATATATATATATATATATATATATATATATATATATATATATATATATATATATATATATATATATATATATATATATATATATATACACACAGTGTTCCCCCCCTTATCACGGGGGTTCGGTTCTGGGACCCGGCGCGAACAAGGAAAATCGCGGAGAAGGTTTATTTTTACGTTTACACTGTATAAACTGTATAAATCTTCCCTGTACTGTTAACAAACCACCCTTTACTTCATAAATAACAACATACAAGCGTAAATTTATATGACATACTCATGTACATAGGTATTTTACAATTATTTTTACGTTTACTGTATAAACCCTCCCTGCACTGTTAAACAACCACCCTTTACTTTATAAATAACAGCATGCAACGTAAATTTATATGTACGTGATAGGTAAACTTACCTTATCTGTTATGGTTAACATTTTCCTTTGCCGCTTAGGCTCACTACAAGAAGCCTTAGAAGATGAAGGATGATTGGGAGGCATTGCAAAGGTTAAAATATGCGAGTAAAAAAATCACAAGCAAAACATATTAATAATAATAAGCACAACGTGAACGACGCACACGAGTGTGGCGAGACAATGGAAGATGGTGGAAGCCTTTGTCCGAAACGCTAATAGAGGCATCATATTTTACACGTTGCAACACTGTTAGTATTTATGTTTATTACTGTTTTATTATTCTTAGGCTAAGATATACTTTTTTTTTATCAATAAAATCATGAAACTACTGGAAATATAAATATATATGCTAGCTCACGTAGCTGCGACCCCAATACATTGTACGCTATCGAACACAAGCAAAACGTTTAATAAGCACAACGTGAACGGCGCACACGTGAGTTAGACTGAACGAGTCTTTGTCCGAAACGCTGATAGCGGTATCGTATTTTACATGTTGCAATACTGTTAGTATTTATGTTTTTTACTATTTTTTACTGTTTTATTATTCTTAGGCTAAGAAATACGTTTTTTTTATCAACAAAATCATGAAACTACTGGAAATATAAATACATATGCTAGGTCACGTAGCTGCGACCCCAATACATTGTACGCTATCGAACAGTATTTCGCATGATGCAATACTGTGAGTTATACTGTACGTACGTATATCATTCAGTTATTAGTACAATGTATATTAATTTAAAATTCATTTACTTATTTGATGATTGTACAAAATCTATTGTATTTATTCATTTAAATATGGACCAACTATTCCTTTTGTAAAGATTATACTTTTCAAAAGAGGTGGTCAATAAATATATCTATCTATCTAAATTTATTTTTTTTACAATTTTTTACTGTTTTATTATTCGTAGGCTGGGAAATAAATTTTTTTTTTATCAATTAGATAATGAAATGTTTTTTTCAATAAAAAAAATGAAAATACTGAATTTTTTTTTTTATATTTTAATATATTTGCATATACCCATGAAATAAAATAATAATTTATAAAAAAAAAACTGCGATACAGTGAGAACGCGAATCAAGAAAAGCGATACAGGGGGGGAGCACAGAATGTATATATATATATATATATATATCTATATATATATATATATATATATATATATATATATATATATATATATTATATATTATATATATATATATATATATATATATATTTTTGTATAGTAAATAAGCGCCCGTGAAGGCTTCTTCCACCAGTACAAAGAGGATTACGATAAGAAAAGATCATCATCATTATACATTATATATACACCCACCCTATTAGTAGAAGAGAGAGAGAGAGAGAGAGAGAGAGAGAGAGAGAGAGAGAGAGAGAGAGAGAGAGAGAGAGAGAGAGAGAGAGAGAGAGAGAGGAGAGAGAGAGAGAGAGAGAGAGAGAGAGAGAGAGAGAGAGAGAGAGAGAGAGAGAGAGAGAGAGAGAGAGAGAGAGAGAGAGAGAGAGAGAGAGAGAGAGAGAGAGAGAGAGAGAGAGAGAGAGAGAGAGAGAGAGAGAGAGAGAGAGAGAGAATCTTTAATCAACTCTTGTTCATTCAACCAAAACTACATTATTTATTGTAAAAATAATGGTTTAATTACAAATTCGTAATAATAATGATATTATTAATAATAATAATAATAATAACAATAGCAACAATAATAATAATCTCCACAATCATCATCAAAGGAAAATTGTTGTTAAAAATAATAATAATAATAATAATAATAAGATCTAACGAGAATTTTTGGAATAGACATCATGAGAGTAATGCAGAGGTATATTAAAACCCAGCAGAGAGCTGGATATTCATTACACATCTTTTATAATCCCTTCACATCTGACAGGTCATTACACTCTCCATCTGTTTCTCTTTAAAGCCTGATAAAGGCTGTTTTATTTTATAATTTTTTGGTCCATCCTGGTGTGTGTGTGTAAAAAAAAAAAGTGTGTGTGTGTGTTATTCGCGAAATCCGAGTTTTTTACTATTATTTTTGGGGGCGTTATTGCAATTTCGCAGATAAAAAAATTGCGTATAAAAGGAACAAGGTGTATATATGCTAGCTCACGTAGCTGCGACCCCAATACATTGTACGCTATCGGACACAAGCAAAACGTTTAATAAGCACAACATGAACGGTGCACACGTGAGTTAGACTGAACGAGCCTTTGTCCGAAACGCTGATAGCGGTATCGTATTTTACATGTTGCAATACTGTTAGTATTTATGTTTTTTACTATTTTTTACTGTTTTATTATTCTTAGGCTAAGAAATACGTTTTTTTTATCAATAAAATCATGAAACTACTGGAAATATAAATATATATGCTAGCTCACATAGCTGCGACCCCAATACATTGTACGCTATCGGACACTATTTCGCATGATGCAATACTGTGAGTTATACTGTACGTAAGTATATCTAAATGTATGTTTTTTACTATTTTTTACTGTTTTATTATTCGTAGGCTGGGAAATAATTTTTTTTTTATCAATTAGATAATGAAGTATGTTTTTTCAATAAAAAAAATTAAAATACTGAGATTTTTTTGCCAAAAAAAAACCCCGTGGTACAGTGAAAACGCGATCCAGCGGGGGACCACTCTATATATATATATATATATATATATATACAGTGATCCCTCGTTTATCGCGGGAGTTCTGTTCTGGGACCAGCTGCGAAAGGTGAAAATTCGCGAAGTAGGAGCACCATATTTATTACAAGTATTTTACATTTATTTTTACCTTTACTGAATAAACTAGCCTTCTGGCTAGTACAGTGGTAACGCACTGGCCTCGCATTCGTGAGGTCCACAGATCGGTTCCCGTTCAGGACTGAGACTTTAAGCTGTTTACTGGGAAGGTCACCACTATGGCTAAACACCACAGTGGGGGGTTGGGGCTTGCACCGGTTGACGCCCGCCAGAGCAGGGGCGATGCCTCTGATAGGAGGGCTAAAACCGCAAACTTTAACTTTAACTTTTAAACCCTCCCTGCACTGTTAACAACTCTCCCTTTACTTTATTAATAACAGCATATCTAACAGTTTTACCTTATCTGCTATGGTCAACATCTGCCTTTTAGGCTCTCTACCAGAAGCCTTAGAAGATGAGGGACGCTTGGGCGGCATTGCAGGGGTTGAAAAAGTTTCACAAAAAACACCAGCACAACGTATTAAGAGGCACAACGAAAAAGGTGCACACGTGAGTAACTGAATGGGTGAGGCGAGACAATGGAAGATGCTGGGAGAATCAAGCTTCAATCAAAAAACCAATCAGACACCAGTATTCAGAACACAATTCTGTGATTCGTCGTCTCCCACCCATTAGCCAATAGCATCCCGTGTACTATTCACACAGGTGCGACCTTTTTCGTTTTCCAAGATGGAATCGTATATTATATGATCCAGTACTGTGAGTTACATGTTTAAATTTATGTTTTTTACTATTTTTTACTGTTTTATTATTCTTATGTTATGAAATACTGCTTTTTAACAATAAATTAATGAAAATAGTGGAAATTTTAATATGTACTATTTCACGTAGGTACAACCCTTTGTGTTTTCCGAAACACCGAACTCAGTATCGTATTTTATATGATGCAATCGTGGATTCCCGTGGCATACCCAGAAAATCTGAGATATAAAATACATATGCTCACCAAAAAAATCCACGATGCACTGAATTCGCAGTAGGTGAATTGCGACAGAGCAAAGGATTACTGTATTTACACCTTGTTTGTTTTTTCCGCGTTTTTTTTATCAGCGAAATTGCAATAACGCCCCTAAATATAATAGTAAAAAAATACGAAATTCGCGAATAACACCCATGCAAAATATTAGAAAAAAAAAAATTTCATTTTAGTAAAAAATCAACCGCCTCGGAGGCACTTTTCCGCCATCCTCCTCCTCTTCTACCACTCAATGCGATCGGATATTATGAAGAAAATTTAAAAAAAGCATTAGGAGCAAATAGCAAACACATTTTCAATATAATATCGCCAGGGAAATAGTGGGCGAGGGTGCATCAGCTGATACAGAAGTAGCAAAACGTTTGCCGATAGAGGTACGTTCTTCCGCATCCTCCTGCTCTTTTACCGCTTAATGCGATCGAATATTATGAAGAAAATTAAAAAAAGCATTAAGAACAAACAGCAAACAAATTTCCAATATAATATCGTCAGGGAAATAGCGTGCGAGGGTGCATCACCTGATACGGAAGTGCGACAAAACGTTTGCCGATAGACGTTCATTCTCCCGCATCCTCCTCCTCTTCTACCGCTTAAAGCAATCGGATATTATGAAGAAAATTTTAAAAAAGCATTAAGAACAAACAGCAAACAAATTTTCGATAAAATATCTTCAGGGAAATAGCGTGCGATGGTGCATCAGCTGATACGGAAGTGTGACAAAACGTTTGCCGATAGAGGTTCGTTCTCCCACAGCCTCCTCCTCTTCTACCGCTTAATGCGATCGAATATAATGAAGATAAAGGAAAAAAAGCATTAAGAATAAACAGCAAACATACTTTCGATACTATCGTCAGGGAAATAGCGTGTGAGGTGCATCAGCTGATACGGAGGCGGTAAAACGTTTGCATCCTCGTGCTCACCGACACCATCAGTGTTGCCAGAATAGATGAATGAGAAAAATGATAAATATAAAAAATATACATGTAAGCTGGTAAGTTCTTGCAAGTATCTTAAAGATGAAGTACATATTTATTTAAATTACAGTACAACCATCATGTAATTAACACATATCCTAAAATGGATTATACATTTGAAAATAAAGACATCTGCTTTATCTGGCAACACTGGCCACCATGCACGTCCCAGTGTAAGCCTGTTGCCCACCGCATAATAGAACGCAGTAATTTGTTTACTGTTCAGTAAATATGTATATCCTTTATACTGTAAACTATTTGCATGTTATTATAAATAACTATAGGTCTTTCTGCTTTGTTATGTACTTATAAAATATGTTTTACTTATCTTATATCTTTGGCATGGTGTGTCTATGTGAGATTGTGGAACATATCTATGCCCTTTATCATGGTTTCCTATGGAAAATGACTCGTTTTTTCACGCGATTTTCCATTTACCTGTCACTTCTGAGAACCTATCTAGGCGTTATTCTTAGAACTAGGAGTGTGTGTACATATATATATATTATATATATATATATATATATATATATATATATATATATATATATATATATATATATACCCAGTTCTGAGAACAACGCCTAGATAGGTTTTCAAAAGTGACAGATAAATGGTGGCAGGCACAACATCAAAGAATAGCCTCAACGTATTCCCTGCGTGTCGTAAAAGGCGACTAAAAGTGGATGAGGCGGGGGGGACTAGGAATCCCCCCCGTTGTATCAACCTCCTGCGAGACGTCAAAGAAGAAGGGGAGTAGAGGGGAGAATAACTTCTCCCCAAACTCTAGTTCTGGGGTGTCTAAATGTGCGTGGTTGTAGTACGATAGAGAGTAAAAGATGTGAGATGGGATATATGTTTGGTAGGAGGACGATGGATGTATTGGCATTGTGTGAGACGAAGATGAAAGGAAAAGGAGAAGTGGCAATTGGTGATGTGACGGGTAGGGTGTCTGGGGTTGAAAGGGGAAGAGCGAGAGAAGGTGTGGCATTATTGCTGAGTGAATGGATGGTAAATAAGGTAGTAGAATGGAAGGAAGTGTCATCTAGGCTGATGTGGGTGAGGGCTAGGATAGGAAGGGAATGTTGGGCTTTTGTTAGTGCGTATGGGCCAGGATGTGAGAGAAGTGAGGAAGAGCGGGATGAATTCTGGAATGAGTTAACTAGATGTGTGGATGGTCTGAGTAGAAGGAACTATGTAGTTGTGTTGGGTGACTTGAATGCCAGAGTTGGTGATGGAGAGATAGAAGGTGTTGTAGGAAAGTATGGGGTACCAGGTGGGAATGAGAATGGCGAGAGACTGTTAGATATGTGTGTGGAGCAAGAGTAGGTGATAGGTAATAGTTTATTTAAGAAGAAGTTAATAAATAAGTATACATGGATGAGAGTGGCATATGGAAGAGTGAAAGAAAGAGCATTGATGGATTATGTGTTGGTAGCAAAGAGCAAGGTTGGTAGAGTGAAAGATGTACATGCATTCAGGGGTGTGGTTACTGGGATGTCTGATCATTTTTTGGTTGAAGCAAAGGCGCAGTAGCAAAAGAGTGGGGAAATAGTGTGAAGGTGGAAGAGTTGAAAAAGCCAGAGAAGAGACAGGAATATCAGGACAGGTTGAGAGTGGCATATGACAGGGTGAAAGAAAGAGAAGTTGGGGAGTTAGGGGAGGAATGGGGGTTGATGAAAGAATGTTTTGTGGGGCATTCAAGTGATGTGTATGGAAAGAGGTTTGTTGGAGGTGGCATGAGGAGGGGCAGCGAGTGGTGGAATGAAGGGGTGAAAATGAAGGTGGAAGAGAAAAAGCGGGCTTTTGAGGAATGGCTGCAGTGTAAAAGTAGGGAGAAGTATGAAAGATATAAGGACAAAAATGTGGAAACCAAGCGGAAGGTAGAGGAAGAGAAGAGGTTGGCAAATGTTAGGTGGGGACAGGATTTTAGTAGGTCATATGAGGAGAATAAAAAGAAGTTTTGGAAAGAAGTGAAGAGAGTAAGGAAGGGTGGATCGAGGATGGAAGAGACAGTGAAAGATGTGAATGGACAGATGTTAAGAGGGAACGATGCAAGGAAAAGATGGGCAGAATATTTTGAGAGCTTGCTGAATGCTGATGAAGATAGAGAGGCAGCTATAGTGGCAGTGGGGGGGGGGATCAAGGGTCAGTAATGGGAGATGAAAATGAGAGAGAGATTACAAGAGAGGAGGTGAAAAGGGCATTGTATGAAGCGAAAGCAAGTAAAGCACCTGGAATGGATGGTGTGAGAGCAGAGATGTTGAAAGAAGGGGGTGTGACTGCATTGGAATGTTTAGTGAGTGTGTTTAATATATGCTTTATGTTGTCATTGGTGCCAGTGGAATGGGTGATTGCCTGTATAGTGCCCCTATACAAAGGTAAGGGAGATGTGTATGAATGCAGTAATTTTAGGGGTATAAGTTTGTTGAGTGTGGTAGGAAAAGTGTAAGGTAGGATACTGGTTAATAGGATTAGGGATAAGACAGAATACGTGATCGCGGAAGTGCAGAGTGGTTTTAGGAGAGGTAGACGTTGTATAGATCAGATTTTTATAGTTAGGCAGTTATGTGAAAAATATTTAGCAAAGGGTAAAGATATTGTATTTTGCATTTTTGGATCTGGAGAAAGCATATGATAGAGTTGATAGAGAGGCTATGTGGAATGTTTTGAGATTATATGGAATTAATGGTAAATTGTTGCATGAAGTGAAGAGTTTGTATGAGGGCAGTAGAGCTTGTGTTAGGGTAGGGAATGAAGTGAGTGAGTGGTTTCCAGTGAGTGTGGGACTGAGACTGGGATGTGTGATGTCACTATGGCTGTTTAATTTGTATATTGATGGAGTTGTAAGAGGGGTGAATGAGCGAGTGCGTGGTCGAGGTTTGAGAATGGTAGATGGGGATGATAACGAGTGGGAGCTGAATCAGTTGCTGTTTGCAGATGATACTGTGGTGGTGGCAGATTCAGAGGAAAAGCTGTGTCAGTTAGTGTCAGAATTTGGAATGGTGTGTGAGAGAAGGAAGTTGCGAGTGAATGTGGGAAAAAGTAAGGTTATGAGGTGTACAAGAAATGAGGATGGTGCTGGATTGAATGTTATGTTGAATGGAGAGACACTTGAGGAACTTAAGCAGTTTAAGTATTTAGGCTCGGTTATAGCTGCAAATGGTGGAGTGGAAGCAGATGTGTGTCACAGAGTGAATGAAGGATGTAAAGTGCTGGGTGCATTGAAAGGAGTGATGAAGAATAGAGGGTTGGAAATGAAAATTAAGAAAGTTTTGTATGAGAAAGTGGTTGTGCCAACTGTGATGTATGGATCAGAGTTATGGGGTATAAAAGTAAGTGAGAGACGGAAACTAAATGTGTTTGAGATGAAATGCCTGAGGAGTATGATTGGTGTATCTCGATTGGATAAGGTTAGGAATGAAGTAGTGAGAGCAAGAACGGGTGTGAGGAGAGAAATTGCAGGCAGAGTAGATATGAATGTTCTGAGATGGTTTGGCCATGTGGAAAGGATGGATGATGAAAGGCTGCTGAAAAAGGTGATGAATGCGAGAGTTGATGGGAGAAATGCTAGAGGGAGGCCTAGGTTTGGATGGATGGATGGAGTAAGGAGAGCCCTGAATGATAGGAGGATGGATGTGAGGGAAGCAAGCGAGCATGCTAGGAATAGGAATGAGTGGCGAGCGATTGTGACGCAGCTCTGATGGGCATCTGCTGTTACCACGGGGCTGCATCTTACAGAGGTAGCCCTGTGGTAGGGGCAGTAGGAGGAGTTGGCAGTTGTGAAGCGACACAGGTTGTGGAAGAGCCGAGAGGATGGGCTGTGGCACTCCAGCAGTGCCATCTGAACGGTCTCTAGCTCCCTCGTCATTGCCCACAGAGCAAAGTAATCCCCTTATTGTTTTCCTTTCTTGATGTCGGCTACCCCCCAATTAAAGGGGGAAACAGCCAAGGTAGATAGGTAGATAGAGATAGATAGATATATATATATATATATAAGTACAAACTGTTAGCATACAGCACTAAATAGTAAGGAAGCCCATCAGTGAAACAAAACTTATAAAACAATGCTATATTTCGGATCCTAACTGGATCCCTTCTCAAGCACACTGATGGGCTTCCTTATATATATATATATATATATATATATATATATATATATATATATATATATATATATATATATATATATATATATATATATATATATATATATATATATATATATATATATATATATATATATATATATATATATATATATATATATATATATATATATATATATATATATATATATATATATATATATATATATATATATATATATATATATATATATATATATATATATATATATATATATATATATATATATATATATATATATATATATATATATATATATATATATATATATATATATATATATATATATATATATATATATATATATATATATATATATATATATATATATATATATATATATATATATATATATATATATATATATATATATATATATATATATATATATATATATATATATATATATATATATATATATATATATATATATATATATATATATATATATATATATATATATATATATATATATATATATATATATATATATATATATATATATATATATATATATATATATATATATATATATATATATATATATATATATATAATATACTTTTTTCCAGTAGAATTATATTTGAAACTCATTATTTGTGTGATCGTGCCTTCAGTTTTCCCATTATTAACGGTGTGTCATTTCTGTTTCTGCAATTGCAGTGTCCTCTATTCTACTCTGCCTGTGTGACAAAGGTGTTCTCCTTCGAGTTGAGGCCCAAGTCTTGATATCCAACTGTGGTGCCGGGACATTAAATCGTGCTCATCACCTCCAGGATTCGAGGCTTCATTCCATAAATTTCATTTAATTAATTCCTGTTTTTTTATGCTTCCCAATATCAATTATATATTTCTTAAATTGCCTATACTGCCCAAAATTACAAGAGTTCCATTTAACCGAGTAGTGGTATTCGGAGGGTGTGCAGGTAAAGATTAGCCTTGGATGACTGTGAACTCCTAACCAAAACTTACTAACCTCGTAACAGAAGGCATATCCCAACAAGCCTCATGGTAATACATGAATAAGCTAAAATATTGTTCGAAGACTTGAGAAGAGAAAAGGAGAAGGGAGTGCAGGTGAAGAGTTTGTGGCCAGTAGGCGTTGGTTTAATCGTTTTAAGGCTCGTGCTACTTTGCATGACATAAGAGTGCAAGGTGAAGCTGCTAGTGGTAATGAGGAAGCAGCACAGCATTTCCTAGCGCTTTGACTGAAATAATAAGGGAGGAGGTTACCATGCCAAACAGGTATTTAAAATGGATGACTCTGGCTTATTCTGGAAACGTATGCCTAGTCATACATACATCACCAAGGAGGAGAAGACAGCACAAGGCCAAAATGTCAGCAAGGAGAGACTGACTTTGCTTTTGGGGGCTAATGCTGCTGGAGACTGTAAGCTGAAGCCCTTGATGGTTATTTGGGAGAAAACCCAAGGGCGTTTGGAAGGGTTACTTGGCAGTCATCTGAATGTCCAACAAGAAGGCTTGAATATCCCTTCAAATATTTGAGGACTGATTCAGCAACCATTTTGTGCTGGAAGTGGAGAGGTACTGTGTTTCCAAGGGTCTACCCTTTATGGTGTTACTAATCCTAAACAATGCCCCTGGTCCCTCACCTCATTTGGATGACTTTCATTCTAATGCCAATGTGATTTACCTTCCACCTAATACCACTGCCCTGTTACAGCCAATAGATCAGGAGGTCATTGCTTCTACTACCTCTGAAGAACAATTGCTATGGCTCTCAGGGCAACTGAAAAGAACAAGAGCTTGATTCTCAAGGAATTCTGGAAGTGGTAAAATATTCTTCATGCTGCGGTGAAGAAAATGAACTAGAATGGGGTGTGGAAGAAAGCATGCCCATTTTTTTTGAATGACTTCCTAGGCTTTGAGGAGACAGTTGAGGCTATAACCAATAATGTAGTTGCCCTGATCAAGGAGGTGGAGGCTGATGATGTAAAAGAGCTTCTGGAATCTCATGGCGAGGAGTTATCTGCCGAAGACCTCATTCAACGGGAAAAGCAGATGGTTGAAGAGGATGAAGAACTACCAACCAGAGCCCAAGAAATTCACAAGCAAGGAATAGGAAGAAACGTTTGCCCTGGGAGAAGAAGTGTTGGCAAGGTAAACTTAGGTCGAGAGAGGGATCAACGATGCCCTACAGTGTTACATGGAAATCTATGGAGAAGAAGAGGATATCCTTCCAGACTTGCCTCAACCAATTCTTTGCGAAGGTAAAGCCCCCACCAAAAGATTTTATACCCTCTACCTCTAAAAACTCACCTGCCCCAATATCTTCATTATCTGCTGTGTGTTCTTTTGCCTCTCCAGACTCACCTGCCCCAGTATCTTCATTATCTGCTGTGTGTTCTCTTGCCTCTCCAGACTCACCTGCCCCAGAATCTTCATCATCTGCTGTGTGTTCTTTTGCCTCTCCAGACTCACCTGCCCCAGTCTCCGCAGCTTCCTCCTGCATATAAGCCTGTCTCTCCCTCCTATGCAATGCCCCTTTAGTGTGCAAGCTGTCCACACGAGTAAAGGTACGTAATATTGTATTGTATATTGTACTGTACTAAAGTGTAATTTTACAATATTTATGTTTTAGATTACACAAGTAAAGGTAAGCAATATAGTTAAGTTTAGTTTTATTATTTTTATGTCTTAGATTAAGAACTTAGATTATTTTTCTATGTTTTAGAGTATTTATTTTTAACATTGGTGGGGGTTCTAGGTTCGAATTTAGGTCTTTTCTGACTTACGTCGAAATCTGACTTAATTCAGCTGTAAGAAACGAAACCCTGACATTAGACGGGAACCTCCTGTGTATATATATATATATATATAAATATATATATATATATATATGTATATATGTATATATATATATATATATATATATATATATATATATATATATATATATATATATATATATATATATATATATATATATATATATATATATGTGTGTGTGTGTGTGTTCAAAATCAGATATGAATCATAGAAAACTATACAAGTTACAAGAAACAAATGTATCAAAGATTTAATAAAATGCATTCAGGAGAACCTGAAAACCTGTCACTTACTAGAATGCCTTATCAAAGGAAACCAATATTAGAAGATTTAGAGATAATAAAAGTACTCAGGGAAAACTAAAAAGTATAGAAGCATAATAAAATACAGAGACTATACAAATGCATGCATTACAAAAAATGAGGAAGAATGCCAATAATGTTTCTGTAAACTGCGACTGAACAAGATTTGGGCAATAATAATCGGCAAACAACTCTGCTCAAAAGCAGATCAAGAAAGGAAGTACGGATTTCTGCAAATATCATACATACCAATCCATCTCCTGCAGATGCAACTACTAATTCTGTCCACAGAGCCAAACTGGTCACTGAGAATGTGGCATGGTAATGACAATGGAAGTGGTGAGAGAATGAATGAACTCCAAGGATAAACACATTAAAAGAAGCCTTACTAACAAGACAACACTATTCTGATGGTCCGTAAAGAGAAGAACCACTTACCATAATGTGAGCTGAAAGCGGTACCTCAATGCCAGAGGAGCAAAGATGGAAAGTAGAATACCAGCCTTACCCCAATGTACACTCCAAAAGACGGGTATTTACAAGAGGAACAAAAGACAAGATAAGAACTCCAAGAAAATAGTCTAGCTTAAGTCATTGATTACGAGGAGCCTCTCACCAAAACAAGTAAAATTTAGCATTGCCAAACAACGTTAAGAACTTAACAAAGTACACATGAAACAGCAGGAGTAACCTACAGAGGCCTTGGGCAAAGCTGCAAAGTTTGTTCTCCATTATTTGCAACAAGCGTCAAGTAAAAGTAGGAGCACTGGAATAAATTCAAATAATAACTCCAAAACGTGGGGTTGTCTACCACATTTCATACAAAATTACTAACCTTAAAATAATTTTTTCATAAGTTCCAAGAACCAACCAGATCCCACCCTATAAGAATGCTGAAGATGCTATTTAACCCTTTATAAACCTAATTATATAAAAAGATGATATATTTTATATAGATTAAAGAAGTTATATGTTAATTAACTTCAAGCAAAATGTAAAAAAAATATCTTCACAAAACTTACCTGAAACTTTTAAAAATGTCACAGCATCTTGTAGGGAAAATACCAGACACAGCACTCAGCATTACCTAATGTGAGGAATAATCTACCATTTTTTCTAGCAGCGTTCCAATCTAAGGGTTTCTTTACAAAGTATGCAGCAGACAAAATATGTTAATGCAACACCAAGATAACTACCTCCATATCTAGAATCTGCATCCAGTGGCAAAGTTATTTCAAGGTATAGATCACCCACAGGCTTTAAAAACAGTTCTCTCAACATATAAAGTCCATTTCACTAGTTTCATAGTAAGCTTGCTTACAGTTTTAACTTTTGGATACTAATATTTACTTTTACCATAAAAGATAAAAATATATCTATACAACTTAAAAAAAAAGTGTCAGTGAAAACAAAACAGTCAAGGAAATAGGGCAGCTAGATGTAATTAATGTCTGCAATAAGATCCATCTGCTACATTTGCAATATTATTACAATCACTATATCTAACACTGTAATATGTGGAGCACCTATAGATATCAATAAAAAAAAAAAAATGAAAACAGTAAAACATAATTTCAAGAGAATTTACGGTCTCACTACCTTAACTTCTCGATCTCCTGTTCGATAAATTTTTTCATAATGGTCTAGGCCAAGAGTAGATTTCCTGTCAGTAGCTGTCACGAAAGTATTAGTGGCATAACGACGAAACAGAGAGCTTTTTCCAACTCCATATTCTCCACATAAAATTATCTTTTGTTCTGGAACTTTGACACTTGCCATGGCTGCATCTGAAAGGTAAAGATAAAGTACTATATGTTCTATCAAAGATGATATAATATAAAATTATTCTGCTTTATTTTCAGTAAAAGCAACTTATAAACTTCAAAGGTCTTTAGAGTCTATGTAAAGTTGTTAAAGTAACAAAGAGTTACTACTCTTATTGCATGAGGTAATGCATACTCAATGGATGCTATGAAAAATCAAATATTTCAAAAAGAGAAAATTTAATATAATGCAAAAAATTTCTAAGAATACATTCCTAGTGCAAAAATTGTTAAGAGCTTTTCATTTTCTGGACTACTATATCACCTGAAAACTTCTCTGTAAAAATGTATTACCCAAGAAGCAATAATTAAAAGCTTTCCAATTTGTTGGTAAGAGGTCTTCAGTCTGGAGATGAAGTCCAATAGTTTAACAGAGAATTACTAAAATTTTGAAGTTATTGGAGAGGAAGGGTTACTGGAAGTTTTTTCATAGAGCTGAAGTTGAACATATACTATAATTACAAAGAAAAAATACCTTGAGGGTTCGTGCAAGTGATAATGTGACCAAGCAACAGGGATATAATCAGTCATATCACATGGACAGATGTACGGGCAATTAGATAAGGAACACAGAGTTCATGGAAAGGTAATGAATACAACCTACGATTACATAAATTCAAGTTCATGGAGCTATGTCCAATGCCAAAGTGGAAAAGCTATGACAATGAAATAACAGAGGAAATGGAATAATAAAGAACAAATGGGCAGAATGAGGAACCTGAATTAGGGAGGAAAGAGAAAGGGTAGATTGGCTAACCTACAATCACTTCTGAGTAGCAGCAGGTATGAATATTAAGGAGAATATTTGGCATAGGTATGATGATAAAAAGTTTTTGTGAACAGGAAAAGCTTTTTTTACTCTAAAATTCATGAATCCAATTCCTGATTTATTACAATGTCTACAGAACCACGAAAGAACAATGAGGAGACTTAAATCCTGAAATACCAGTAAGCAAGAGTGAATGGTATACAAAATGAATGGATAAGCCAAGGATAAACCAAGCATGACCTGAATTAGCTGTTTAAGAGTCAGAAAATATGACGATCTTCTGACATTGAAGAAAAGGAAAAGAAAAATTGCTGACAAAAGAAATGTTTGTCAGACCTAGAAAATTAAAATGAAACTGCACAACACAATTTCAACTTGTATACCAAGCCAACAAAATTCAGAACTGAAAAACCCATCACAAACATAACCAGTGATCGACATTATATGAGAAATTTTTATGGAGGAAAGAAAAAAAGAATGCACGGTTACATTATCTCTATTATCTATACCGCATCCCTTTAATTGCTTTGTCTGATCTTTATCAATGTTTTGATAGGTTAATCTCACAAATATATAGAAGTTGAGGTCTTCATATGTCAGTTGTGCTATGATAGTGCGCATTGCAACAAACAAGATGTCAAAATAATGAAAATACCTTACTAAAGACTGTAAAGTTTGTTGGTTAAGAAATCTATTTGTATATCTGAAGTATTAACATACATGAGCTGCTTAACATCCATCAGAACTTCATCCATTTACAGATAAGTCCAATTTCAGAGGTTAATTATTATATCTGTTGTCATTATACTTCCTGTCAGTACTATATAACCTTATGATACTGCTTATTTAGTCTTGATACATCACTGAAAACTCCAATTCACTCACCAAATGTTCACTTGTGTTCCCGTTACCTGTATTGTTATTTCTTGGCCTTTTCCAAAAAAAAATTTACGTTTTGGCTCTCACTGGGTCCATGGACATGATTTAAAACATTGAAAATCATGAATTTTTTTATATCAGTATCAATATATAGGCTAAACATATGAAATAGGTTATAATGACATATGAATATCCCAAGCATCAAAGTAATCTATCCTATTAGACCATTAATTATCAATAATTACAGATAAGATAACTTATCCTGCTGACACTCTTATGAATAAAAAATACTAACCTCATATGTGGAAGCTAGGCATGCTAGAACTGAGAAATGGGCACACAGCCTGATACATAAAATAAAAAAATATATAAACTACGGAAATTGTTGAGAGTTTCTGTTACCTCATCGCGGAATTTTATATTTTGTGAGTGACAAAACTGCCTGCCACTGTGTTAACACGCCACCTTGAAAATTATGGAAAAAAATATGATTTCTAGCTTAGTTTGATATTCTAAGGCAAGCAGATAAAGGGTAGGATACGAGTCTGTAATAGGCACAAATAATTTTTTAAAAATTATTAAATTATTCAATGTGCCTTTATAATTATTATTAGTATTAATATTATTACAGTATTCTTATTATCAGGGTTATTATCATTACTATCATTCCATTTGTCTCCATGTATTCCGTTAGGAGTCTCTCTCTCTCTCGGTGGTGGTGCAGCATTTGTTTTCAACAATAAGATAATCCAGCCTAACAGTCACATTTGTGATCCATTTTGCAGGCACTATGGGTGAATGGATCTCGGCCCCAGCTCACAAAGTGTTAAGAAAAGCTATGCTGTCCCTACTGTCACTGTTACTAATCCAGCCATTCTCTCATGCTCGGCAAAAAAGAATAGTTACTTGGATCACACGACGATAGCAGAGGGTTATTTCCAAATGAACAAATACAGTTTTTCCTTATCTTTTTCTATGCCCAGCAGAACGTGAATTATCTTTTACTAAGACATGTATTACCGTAGGTATGAGAATGAATTTCAAGGTGTTTATTACAATCATAATCGAAGTGCTACGTGTATTATTTGTACTTTTATCTTTTTGTTAGAAATTATCCACTCCCAGGTAGGCTTTTCAGACCGTCAGTAAGATAGATCTAACAACTGATCCTTGATAGAGTGAGGCTGGGGAATACAGACTGGATTTCATTCCTAGTGTTTCACAGTGATCTTGAATGCGGGTTTACCAACTCTGGAGTCGAGCACGCTGTCCACATAGTAACCATTGTCCCATTTTCAAATCAATACTGTACTCATCTATTGAATATGATTGTATGTTCTTCCTTAGGCTTAAATTAAACTAAAAAAATATAATAAAAAGAACTACAGTACTTCCATACTGTTATACAATTTAGTAATTCACATAGTGCACAAATCTGTTACAAATACAGTAATTGCATTTTAGATAAAGGAACACATTTCAATAGATATGGTTCTTAAATTGTTTGAATATTCTTTACTACGACATTTTTCATATGAATAAATGTTCCAGTTCCAAGTCAATGAGGTGTTCTTTATGAGAAGTTTTACCGAGAAAAAATATCAATCTTTGTGTCAATTTCATATTGTATTTGGTAAGTACTACTGCTTTGCCAACAGGAATAGAAATACTGTATTGTACATTTCTGCACAATAAGGTAATATCATCGAGACTTGAACAGATAACTGGAATTAAAAAATAATATTCAAGTGAAACATATATAGCTGCCCCTCATACATTACAATTAACGAATATCTATATAAAATTCAATATATGGTAGCTTACCCAAATGGTTACCAATATTGATTATGGTGACAAAAATAACTATTTAAAAAAGGGTAAATTTTTACAATTACGCATGCCTCCCTTTGAAAGGGATATTTGCTTTTCCTAAGGTTTTTTAACTATTCCTAACTTAACCTAGGCTAAAAACAAGTGTAATGATAAATCCGAAGGTCAAATTCGTTCAAATCACATAAAAAAATCATGGGAATAAATAATTTTCTGTTCCCTCCAAGACCTACCATTCAATCCCCCCCCCCCACCTCAATCAATTCGTGATCAGACAACCACTCATCACCACCTACTCTCAGTCTATCAATGACATTTTGGACAGGTTCAGGTCTGTAGTCCCATGAAGGAATGACAGAATGGTTAAGAAAGAGAATAATATTCTACGTATGCTCATTAACCCTAGTGACCCAAAGCACATGATATAATCCAGCCTTACTTCACCGTGAATGGCCAATTATTAACAGACCAGCAGCCCATGCACGTGCGAACACACATTTCTAATGGGAAACAGCAGCAGGGTGAACTCAGCCAGAGATTTATGTGTATAGGTAAGAATTACTTACAATAACCAAAGCTCCTTAAACAGTGGGCGGGCATGAGACGGGGAAATAATATTCTCATAACCAAGATACACATGTTCCTCACTACATACCAAAAGATCAACTTATAGTCAATGCACACCAAAGGGCCTAATGACGGTCGACAGTTATATATAAGTGAATTAATGGCTTCTATAGCCCCCCATTTCCTCAGCCCTCCTGTCCTGTATAACCACAAGCTTCCCTGACCCCTCCCACTTCTTAATATAACACCTGAATATGAAAACCTTGAACACAAGGTAAATATTTATTTTCACACCCCAATACAAAATGAAAATACAAACCAATAAAAAAATAATAAAAAGCAAAACACAATATTTTCATTTATTTAAGCGATCCTTAACTGCGAGATGAGGAAACCTAACCCAACCTATTATTATTATAAACTTAATTACATTCTTTCCCTAACAGGGGGTGTGATTATAAACTAAATTACATTTTTTCCCTAACCGGATGTGTGATTAAACTAAATTACTTTCTTTCCCTAACCGGGGGTGTGAAAGTAAACAAACATCCAAAGTATTTTTTATTTTTTTTTTTCAATTTGAGGTTAAAAACTATATTTTTCTTTTAGTTTTTGGTGTGTTTTAAATGAATACGACCTTAAGAACCGTCGGCAAATATATGCTAACTTAAACTACTCGAAATAAAAATATGGCAGTGTTCATTGTGTATAAAAAAAAAAAAAAAAAAAAAAAAAAAAAAAAAAAAAAAAAATCATAAATTCCCATTTTTTTTGTTAGAATTGGCTAACTTTTGTTAGAATATATTTTTCAACGGTTTTCAAGGTCATATTTATTCAAATCACAAAAAATTACACGAACTATATATATATATATATATATATATATATATATATATATATATATATATATATATATATATATATATATATATATATATATATATATATATATATATTATATTTTTTTTTTATTTTACCTAAGGAAAGTAACTTAATCTAACCTTAACTAACCAAATCTCACTCAATCTGCAGTCTTACACACTTTTTTTTTTTAAAATCAAATAACTGTACATAGGGACGTGCACAAGGGCACTCCCAATGATACTGCAGTTGGTAATATTACAATCTATATTTGGTCATGTATAAATCAAATATTAATAGAATTTGCAATTCATTTTAAATATCATAGCAAGTAATTAAGAATAAAATAGTTTAACAATTGATTAATGGCAGTTGTTACACTATATTTTATTCTTAAGTTACTTGCTATAATATTTAAAATTGAGGGTGAATTTGGGTGTTTTGCAAAGCAGATCGTAGTGGGCTATGGAGGGGATGCATAAAACGATTCCTACCACTATTTTTTTTTTTCCAGATAAGCTTCGATGTGTTTTAAATTATTCTGAGCATTACCTTTATAGGGAATAACTATTTTTTCGTGTTATGGCTGATACTGAGTGGGGGGGGGAGATTAAATAACCTGACTAACCTAAACTAAAGGGTGGTACACACGGTCAAACGGTTCGTCGAACGCGGTTCGACAGACAAGTGTTTGAAGTGATGTTCGAACGTGTGAACGGGGTATTTGGTTGTCGAACACGTTCCGTGTTCGACAACCAAATACCCCGTTCACACGTTCGAACATCACTTCAAACACTTGTCTGTCAAACCGCGTTCGACGAACCGTTTGACCGTGTGTACCGCCCTTAACTCAAAGTTGCAGCCTTACATACCTTAAGAGAGTGAATTTGCGTGTTTATGCAGCAGCGAAGCCCATTTTAAGATGTGGTGGCAACGCTGATCTCTCTTAGGTTGGTTATGGTAAACGAAACAAGCGAATCTTGACCATTCTCATCTCCAAATTATGATGGGTGCAATTGTAAAAAAAAAAAAAAAAAAAAAAAATACCCACCCTTAATTCCACAGGAGAATGTCTACCATCATTGAACAATATTTTCAATGTATAGTTTGGTGCATTTGTCGATCAGCAAACCGCACCCTCAACGTCCTCCCCCCCCGCCCCTAGTATATCCCAACCTTGTGTGCACTTTTAGTAGATATGCAGTGCTCATGTTCATACAGGTCACGACTTCTTAATATGTCTAACTAAAGATTCTAAATGAAGTAAATGAATGGTTATCTTCACGAGAGTTCGAACCTGAGAAATTTAAGCGACTTACTTGAAGTTGCGGGACAAACCCTTTCGCTAAACTGTTGTTCTGTGATCAGCTGAGTTCTTCGGAGTCAATTGGAATCCTGTTACATTTCGTGGATTTTCTTAATAAATTCATAAAATTTTCTACATGTACACAAAGCTGTATTTCATATGGCAATATATATGAGAAGAATATATAAGTATATTTATATGAG
>JAXCGZ010015284.1:0-57500 GCA_037179515.1 Halocaridina rubra | reverse complement strand
AAGGGAAGAAGGGATACGGCTGTGAACTATAGACCAGTTTCCTTGACCAGCATAGTTTGCAAAGTTATGGAGAAACTACTAAGGAAACATATCTCTCTTCACTTGGAATCCTTCAACTTTTTGTCAGTGAGGCAACATGGCTTCAGAGAAGGTAGATCAACAGTAACAAACTTATTAGAATTTTATGATGAGGTAAGCCAAATCTTACAGGAAAGAGAGGGCTGGGCAGATTGCATATTCCTAGACTTCCAGAAAGCGTTTGACACTGTTCTACATGGGAGACTTATTAGGAAGCTGCAATCAATGGCTAGAATAGGTGGAAATGTTTTGGAATGGATAAAAACTTACTTAGAAGGAAGGGAACAGAGGGTTAGAGTAAGACACTCAGTGTCTGAATGGAGAAGAGTTAGTAGTGGAGTTCCACAGGGTTCAGTTTTAGGGCCACTTTTGTTCCTTGTATATGTAAATGACCTACCAGACTCTGTAAATTCATTCATGAATATGTTTGCAGATGATGCAAAGATTGTGAAGAAAGCAAAAAACGAGAACAATGGTAGAGAACTTCAGGAGGATCTAAATAATCTACATGAGTGGTCAGAAAAGTGGCTAATGAAATTCAATACTTCAAAATGTAAGGTAATGAGAATGGGTACAAGTGCAAGAAGGCCCAAGCTTGACTACTCGGTGGCTGGAGTACAACTTCAAGAGACAGAAAATGATAGAGATCTAGGAGTAAACATACTGGCAGATTTGTCTCCAGAAATACACATAAATGGCATAGTAAGGGCAGCATATGCATTCTTATCAAATGTAAGGGTAGCCTTCAGGCACATGGACAAGGAAATGTTCAGAAATATTTATGTAACCTATGTGAGGCCAAAACTCGAATATGCAGCCCCCTTTTGGAATCCACACTTGAAAAAGCTCACAGCTAAGCTTGAAAAAGTTCAAAGACATGCCACGAAACTGGTGCCAGAAATACGCAATCTCAGTTATGATGAGAGGCTGAGGGAATTAGACTTACCATCACTCGAAGCTAGAAGAGTGAGGGGGGGATATGGTGACAGTCTTTAAATTCCTTCATGGTTATGATAGAGTGGATAGGGATCGATATTTTGATATGGCTGGCTCTAGAACTAGAGGTCATAGTTTGAAGCTTCGTAAGAAAACTTCTTTGCAGGATGTAAGAAAATACCTTTTCAGTGTAAGAGTAGATGATAATTGGAATTGGCTAAGCGAGGAGGTAGTTAATGCTATCTCAATCCATAGTTTTAAGGACAGGTATGATAAGTATCACTAAGTATAAAATGGAACCGATGAGGAGACGGGAAGATACGAGCTTTGGGCTCTTTCCCGTAAACACAATTAGGTAATCACAATTAGGTAATCACATGCATACATACATATATATATATATATATATATATATATATATATATATATATATATATATATATATATATATATATATATATATATATATATATATATATATATATATATATATATATATATATATATATATATATATATATATATATATATATATATATATATATATATATATATATATATATATATATATATATATATATATATATATATATATATATATATATATATATATATATATATATATATATATATATATATATATATATATATATATATATATATATATATATATATATATATATATATATATATATATATATGCAAAATAAACTGTTATATCACAGCACAATATGAAGCAAAAAAAGGCCCATAAATAAAACACAAAAAGAAGCGAAGATGTACTATATATTACGACTGGACTCCAGTCCTCTTCAGGTACAAAAAAAAAAAAAAAAAAACAAGAAGAGGACTGGAGTCCAGTCGTAATATACAGTACATCTTCGCTTCTTTTTGTGTTTTATTTATGGGCCTTTTTTTGATTCATATATATATATATATATATATATATATATATATATATATATATATATATATATATATATATATATATAATATATATATATATATATATATATATATATATATATATATATATATATATATATATATATATGTATATATATATATATATATATATATATATATATATATATATATATATATATATATATATATATATATATATATATATATATATATATATATATATATATATATATATATATATATATATATATATATATATATATATATATATATATATATATATATATATATATATATATATATATATATATATATATATATATATATATATATATATATATATATATATATATATATATATATATATATATATATATATATATATATATATATATATATATATATATATATATATATATATATATATATATATATATATATATATATATATATATATATATATATATATATATATATATATATATATATATATATATATATATGGTTAGTACAGTGGTAACGCGCTGGCCTCGCATTCACGAGGTCGACAGATCGGTTCCCGCTCAGGACCGAGAGTTTAAGCTGTTTACTCGGAAGGCTACTGCTGTGGATGGTCACCACAGTGGGGGATTGGGGCTTGCCCCGGATGACGTTCTGAGGAGCATCTCAGATGGATATCGGAACTGAAACACCGGCAACCAACCTTTATATATATATATATATATATATATATATATATATATATATATATATATATATATATATATATATATATATATATATATATATATATATATATATATATATATATATATATATATATATATATATATATATATATATATATATGGATACTTTGCTGAAGCAGTAACACAGTTTAAATGTGACTATTATGTGGATATTTGGAAATTTGAAAGAATGACTGTAGAGGCACGAGTTTTCTGGATACAAAAACATTAGCCTACAAAAGAACACACTGCCTTTTCTTTGGATTGTAAAAGTTACACATGGTAATTCACCAATACATATACAATAGCTTCTTTTTTTTATGTCATTTTTATAAGCATACTATTAATATTGTAGCATTTTGTGTAAACCTCGTTTATGAAGCATATTATAAGTCATATAATGTATATAATCTCTTGCTGACTCACAAGACATTAAATCTGTGTGTGTGTGATTACCTAATTGTGATTACCTAATTGTGATTACGGGAAAGAGCCCAAAGCTCGTATCTTCCCGTCTCTTCATCAGTTACATTTTATAATTAGTGATACTTATCATACCTGTCCTTTAAACTATGGATTGAGATAGCATTAACTACCTCCTCGCTTAGCGAATTCCAATTATCAACTACTCTTACACTGAAAAAGTATTTCCTTACATCCTGCAAAGAAGTTTTCTTACGAAGCTTCAAACTATGACCTCTAGTTCTAGAGCCAGCCATATCAAAATATCGATCCCTATCCACTCTATCATAACCATGAAGGTGTGATTACCTAATTGTGATTACCTAATTGTGTTTACGGGAAAGAGCCCAAAGCTTGTATCTTCCCGTCTCCTCATCGGTTCCATTTTAGACTTGGTGATACTTATCATACCTGTCCTTAAAACTATGGATTGAGATAGCATTAACTACCTCCTCGCTTAGCGAATTCCAATTATCAACTACTCTTACACTGAAAAAGTATTTCCTTACATCCTGCAAAGAAGTTTTCTTACGAAGCTTCAAACTATGACCTCTAGTTCTAGAGCCAGCCATATCCAAATATCGATCCCTATCCACTCTATCATAACCATGAAGGAATTTAAAGACTGTCACCATATCCCCCCTCACTCTTCTAGCTTCGAGTGATGGTAAGTCTAATTCCCTCAGCCTCTCATCATAACTGAGATTGCGTATTTCTGGCACCAGTTTCGTGGCATGTCTTTGGACTTTTTCAAGCTTAGCTATGTGCTTTTTCAAGTGCGGATTCCAAAAGGGGGCTGCATATTCGAGTTTTGGCCTCACATAGGTTACATAAATATTTCTGAACATTTCCTTGTCCATGTGCCTGAAGGCTACCCTTACATTTGATAAGAATGCATATGCTGCCCTTACTATGCCATTTATATGTATTTCTGGAGACAAATCTGCCAGTATGTTTACTCCTAGATCTCTCTCATTTTCTGTCTCTTGAAGTTGTACTCCAGCCACCGAGTAGTCAAGCTTGGGCCTTCTTGCACTTGTACCCATTCTCATTACCTTACATTTTGAAGTATTGAATTTCATTAGCCACTTTTCTGACCACTCATGCAGATTATTTATATCCTCCTGAAATTCTCTACCATTGTTCTCGTTTTTTACTTTCTTCACAATCTTTGCATCATCTGCAAACATATTCATGAATGAATTTACAGAGTCTGGTAGGTCATTTACATATACAAGGAACAAAAGTGGCCCTAAAACTGAACCCTGTGGAACTCCACTACTAACTCTTCTCCATTCAGACACTGAGTGTCTTACTCTAACCCTCTGTTCCCTTCCTTCTAAGTAAGTTTTTATCTATTCCAAAACATTTCCACCTATTCTAGCCATTGCTTGCAGCTTCCTAATAAGTCTCCCATGTGGAACAGTGTCAAACGCTTTCTGGAAGTCTAGGAATATGCAATCTGCCCAGCCCTCTCTTTCCTGTAAGATTTGGCTTACCTCATCATAAAATTCTAATAAGTTTGTTACTGTTGATCTACCTTCTCTGAAGCCATGATGCTTCACTGACAAAAAGTTGAAGGATTCCAAGTGTGTGTGTGTGTGTGTGTGTGTGTGTGTGAATATATATATATATATATATATATATATATATATATATATATATATATATATATATATATATATATATGTATATATATATATATATATATATATATATATATATATATATATATATATATATATATATATATATATATATATATATATACATATATATATATATATATATATATATATATATATATATATATATATATATATATATATATATATATACATATACACACACACACACACAGACTTAATGTCTTGTGAGTCAGCAAGAGATTATGTACATTATATGACTAATAATATGCTTCATAAATGAGGTTTACACAAAATGCTACAATATTAATAGTATGCTTATAAAAATGACGTAAAAAAGGAAGCTATTGCATATGTATTGGTGAATCACCATGAGTAACTTTTACAATCCAAAGAAAAGGCAGTGGGTTCCTTTGTAGGCTTATGTTTTTCATCCAGAAAACTCGTGCCTCTACAGTCATACTTTCAAATTTCCAAATATCCACATAATAGTAACTTTTAAACTGTGTTACTGCTTCAGCAAAGCATCCACACATTACGAACGGTAAATTCAGTTTTATGATGATGCTAAATGAATAATGAAACCCTTTATGGTACCTTTTTTATTGTAACACCAGGAAAAACAAATCTACCCTCATTGGGACTGGGCACGATTTAGCCTGAAGCAATACTACGTGATGTTTAAGAAGTTGAGGAAATATGTCAGCAACGATATAGATACTTGCATTTGTATGAACTTCTATTATTTGTTTTAAGAACATTATTGGAGGCCAATTCAAAAGTTTTAAACATTGACTTTCTGAGAGTATCTTTATAATTCCAAAGACACACACCAAACACTAGTATACAATACAAAGTTAATAAGAAAAAAAGAACTTCAATGTTACAATGCGAGACGTTTCTTAGAACAGGAAAGGCACTTGAGTAAAATTTGTATTGTTGCAGTTCTACATTCTTCTGATGGTGTAAAGTACTCTCAGCAACATGTCTTAAATATTTATAATGGTCAATTACATTAAAAGTCATCTCCTAGTTTGACACTGGGAGACCCATTTTATTGAAAAGCCCTGCTGAAAAACATACATTTAGTTTTTTCCTTGTTAATTTTAAGTCTATGCTCACTGGATAATATGCACATTGTGCATATTATTCAGTTCTCCAATTCTGACTCCTATATACTAATCAGCATAATGTTATCTATATATGCAATAATAAGCAATCTTGTCAAGCCTATAGTGCAGCCAATGCTCATGGAAACAATATATATATATATATATATATATATATATATATATATATATATATATATATATATATATATATATATATATATATATATATATATATATAATATATATATATATATATATATATATATATATATATATATATATATATATATATATATATAATATATATATATATATATATATATATATATATATATATATATATATATATATATATATATATATATATATATATATATAATATATATATATATATATATATATATATATATATATATATATATATATATATATATATATATATATATATATATATATATATATATATATATATATATATACACACACACACACACTCAATCCATAGTTTTAAGGACAGGTATGATAAGTATCACTAAGTACAAAATGGAACCGATCAGGAGACGGGAAGATACGTGTTTTGGGCTCTTTCTCGTAAGCACAATTAGGTAATCACACACATACACGATACAGAACACAGGAAGAGATGGAAAGGACAACAAAACTAATTGCAAGAGGCTAGAAGGTTAAATGAGGAAAGAAATGAAGAGAAGAAAAATTTTCATTTCAGAGTTCTTCCAGACAAGGGCCAGGGGTGGGGATGAGACATCACTACTTGATCTAGTATCCACAGACAACGTGTTGGATATGGCAAAAAATTGAGTATGAACCACCAACTGAAAAGAGTGATCACTGTGTGTTGTTGATGGAGTATATCATTGAAGATGTTCTGCCTGAGAGTAAAGGCACTGAGTACATGAGGAGGAACTATCCGACGGGAGATTACATCAAAATGAGTGAGCTTTTTGCAGTTATTGACTAGAGGACCTTATATTACAACAAATCTGTAAGAGAAATGTACGACATCTTTTGTGAGAAATATGGGAAGATAGTAGATTGCTGCATACCTGTCACCAAAGTAGGTGTAATTCATGCCAGAGAGAAATGGTTTGATAATGAGTGTAAAAGAGCTAAGGAGTGGAGAGACAAATGCTGGAAAAGGATATAGGAGGAGAAAAAACATAAATGCCTGGCAAACCTACAGTAGAGCAAGAAATGATTACCTAAGTAAAAGAAGAGAGGCAGAGAGAGAGAGAGAGAGAGAGAGACTATGAAAATGACATCACCAGGAAGGCTAAAGAAAATCCCAAGCTTTTCCACAGCTTTATCAGAGGAAAACTGAAGGTAAAAGAACAGGTTTTAAGGCTTGAGAGAGCGGATGGAAGCATCACTAAAGCGGATGAAGAGATCTGCAAAGAATTGAACAAGGAGTTTCAGTCAGTATTTACAATAGAAAATACTCCACCTCCTCAGATTGCAGAGATAGAAGCTCATGGGCCGGTATTAGAGAACATCATCCTTTCAGCCACAGAGGTATGCAAATCACTGGTGGAGTTAGATATCCATAAAGCTACAGACCCTGATGATATATCCCCTCATGTACTTAAAAAATGCGCACACTCAATATCAGTGGCACTAAGTATCATATTTAAAAAGTCACTGAAGCCAGATGCTGGACACAAGCGAACGTGATACCTATCTTCAAAAAGGGAAGGAGGGATACAGCTCTAAACTATAGACCACTTTCCTTGACCAGCATAGTTTGCAAAGCTATGGAGAAACTACTAACTTAAACGTATCTCTCTTCACTTGGAATTCCTCAGCTTTATGTCAATGAGACAACATGGCTTCAGAGAAGGTAGATCAACAGTAACAAACTTATTAGAATTTTATGATGAGGTAAGCCGAATCTTACAGGAAAGAGAGGGCTGGGCAGATTGCATATTCCTACACTTCCAGAAAGCATTTAACACTGTCCCACACGGGAGACTTATTAAAAATCTCCAAGCAATGGCTAGAATAGGTGGAAATATCTTGGAATGGATAAAAGCTTACTTAGGAGGAAGGGAACAGAGGGTTAGAGTAAGACACTCAGTGTCTGAATGGAGAAGAATTAGTAGTGGCGTTCCACAGGTTTCAGTTTTAGGGCCACTTTTGTTCCTTGTTATATAAATGACCTACCAGAGTCTGTAAATTCATTCATGAATGTGTTTGCAGATGATGTAATAATTGTGAAGAAAGTAAGAAACGAGAACAATGGTAGAGAACTTCAGGAAGATCTAAATAGTCTGAATGAGTGGTCAGAAAAGTGGCTAATGAAATTCAATACTTCAAAATGTAAGGTAATGAGAATGGGTACAAGTGCAATAAGGCTCAAGCTTGACTACTCGGTGGCAGGAGTACAACTTCAAGAGACAGAGAATGAGAGAGATCTAGGAGTAAACATACTGGCAGATTTATCTCCAGATATGCATATAAATGGCATAGTAAGGGCAACATATGCAGTCTTAGCAAATGTAAGGGTAGCCTTCAGGCACATGGACAAGGAAATGTTCAGAAATATTTATGTAACCTATGTGAGGCCAAAACTCGAATATGCAGCCCACTTTTGGAATCCGCACTTGAAAAAGCAAATAGCTAAGCTTGAAAAAGTTCAAAGACATGCCACGAAACTGGTGCCAGAAATACGCAATCTCAGTTATGATGAGAGGCTGAGGGAATTAGACTTACCATTACTCGAAGCTAGAAGAGTGAGGGGGGATATGGTGACAGTCTTTAAATTCCTTCATGGTTATGATAGAGTGGATATGGATCGATATTTTGATATGGCTGGCTCTAGAACTAGAGGCCATAGTTTGAAGCTTCGTAAGAAAACTTCTTTGCAGGATGTAAGGAAATACTTTTTCAGTGTAAGAGTAGTTGATAATTGGAATTCACTAAGCGAGGAGGTAGTTAATGCTATCTCAATCTATAGTTTTAAGGACAGGTAAGATAAGTATCACTAAGTATAAAATGAAACCGATCAGGAGACGGGAAGATACGAGCTTTGGGCTCTTTCCCGTAAACACAATGAGGTAATCATAATTAGGTAATCACTAAGTATAAAATGGAACCAATCAGAAGACGGGAAGATACGAGCTTTGGGCTCTTTTCCGCAAACACAATTAGGTAAGTACAATTAGGTAAGTACACACACACACACACACACACACACACACACACACACACACACAACTTTTTCAGTGTAAGAGTAGTTGATAATTGGAATTGGCTAAGCGAGGAGGTAGTTAATGCTATCTCAATCCATAGTTTTAAGGACAGGTATGATAAGTATCACTAAGTATAAAATGGAAGCGATCAGGAGACGGGAAGATACGAGCTTTGGGCTCTTTCCCGTAAACACAATTAGGTAATCACAATTAGGTAATCACACACACAATGGTAGAGAACTTCAGGAGGATCTAAATAATCTGCATGAGTGGTCAGAAAAGTGGCTAATGAAATTCAATACTTCAAAATGTAAGGTAATGAAAATGGGTACAAGTGCAAGAAGGCCCAAGCTTGACTACTCGGTGGCTGGAGTACAACTTCAAGAGACAGAAAATGAGAGAGATCTAGGAGTAAACATACTGGCAGATTTGTCTCCGGAAATACATATAAATGGCATAGTAAGGGCAGCATATGCATTCTTATCAAATGTAAGGGTAGTCTTCAGGCACATGGACAAGGAAATGTTCAGAAATATTTATGTAACCTATGTGAGGCCAAAACTCGAATATGCAGCCCCCTTTTGGAATCCGCACTTGAAAAAGCATATAGCTAAGCTTGAAAAAGTTCAAAGACATGCCACGAAACTGGTGGCAGAAATACGCAATCTCAGTTATGATGAGAGGCTGAGGGAATTAGACTTACCATCACTCGAAGCTAGAAGAGTGAGGGGGGATATGGTGACAGTCTTTAAATTCCTTCATGGTTATGATAGAGTGGATAGGGATCGATATTTTGAGATGGCTGGCTCTAGAACTAGAGGTCACAGTTTGAAGCTTCGTAAGAAAACTTCTTCGCAGGATGTAAGGAAATACTTTTTCAGTGTAAGAGTAGTTGATAATTGGAATTGGCTAAGCGAGGAGGTAGTTAATGCTATCTCAATCCATAGTTTTAAGGACAGGTATGATAAGTATCACTAAGTATAAAATGGAAGCGATCAGGAGACGGGAAGATACGAGCTTTGGGCTCTTTCCCGTAAACACAATTAGGTAATCACAATTAGGTAATCACACACACACACACACACACATGTTGATGAAGTATATCATTGAAGATATTCTTCCTGAGAGTAGAGGCACTGAGGACATGAGGAGGAACTATCCGAAAGGAGATTACATCAAAATGAATGAGCTTTTGCAGTTATTGACTGGAGAACCTTATTTTACAACAAATCTGTACAAGAAATGTATGACATCTTTTGTGCGAAATATGGGAAGATAGTAGATTGCTGCATACCTGTCACCAAAGTAGGTGTAATTCATGCCAGAGAGAAATGGTTCGATAATGGGTGTAAAAGAGCTAAGGAGTGGAGAGACAAATGCTGGAAAAGGTATAGGAGGAGAAAAAACATAAATGCCTGGCAAACCTACAAAAGAGCAAGAAATGACTACCTAAGTAAAAGGAGAGAGGAAGAGAGAGACTATGAGAGGGACATCACCAGGAAGGCTAAAGAAAATCCCAAGCTTTTCCACAGCTTTATCAGAGGAAAACTGAAGGTAAAAGAACAGGTTTTAAGGCTAAAGAGAGCGGATGGAAGCATCACTGAGACGGATGAAGAGATCTGCAAAGAATTGAACAAGGAGTTTCAGTCAGTATTTACAGTAGAAAATACCCCACCCCCTCAGATTGCAGTGATAGAAGCTCAAGGGCCGGTATTAGAGAACATCAACCTTACAGCCACAGAGGTATGCAAAGCGCTGATGGATTTAGATGTTCATAAAGCTACAGGTCCTGATGACATATCCCCTCATGTGCTTAAAAAATGCGCAAGCACAATATCAGTGGCACTAAGTATCATATTTAAGGAGTCACTGGAGTCGGGGGAGATTCCAAGATGCTGGAAACAAGCAAATGTGATACCTATCTTCAAAAAGGGAAGGAGGGATATGGCTCTGAACTATAGACCAGTTTCCTTGACCAGCATAGTTTGCAAAGTTATGGAGAAACTACTAAGGAAACATATCTCTCTTCACTTGGAATCCTTCAACTTTTTGTCAGTGAGGCAACATGGCTTCAGAGAAGGTAGATCAACAGTAACAAACTTATTAGAATTTTATGATGAGGTAAGCCAAATCTTACAGGAAAGAGAGGGCTGGGCAGATTGCATATTCCTAGACTTCCAGAAAGCGTTTGACACTGTTCCACATGGGAGACTTATTAGGAAGCTGCAATCAATGGCTAGAATAGGTGGAAATGTTTTGGAATGGATAAAAACTTACTTAGAAGGAAGGGAACAGAGGGTTAGAGTAAGACACTCAGTGTCTGAATGGAGAAGAGTTAGTAGTGGAGTTCCACAGGGTTCAGTTTTAGGGCCACTTTTGTTCCTTGTATATGTAAATGACCTACCAGAGTCTGTAAATTCATTCATGAATATGTTTGCAGATGATGCAAAGATTGTGAAGAAAGTAAAAAACGAGAACAATGGTAGAGAACTTCAGGAGGATCTAAATAATCTGCATGAGTGGTCAGAAAAGTGGCTAATGAAATTCAATACTTCAAAATGTAAGGTAATGAGAATGGGTACAAGTGCAAGAAGGCCCAAGCTTGACTACTCGGTGGCTGGAGTACAACTTCAAGAGACCGAAAATGAGAGAGATCTAGGAGTAAACATACTGGCAGATTTGTCTCCAGAAATACATATAAATGGCATAGTAAGGGCAGCATATGCATTCTTATCAAATGTAAGGGTAGCCTTCAGGCACATGGACAAGGAAATTGTTCAGAAATATTTATGTAACCTATGTGAGGCCAAAACTCGAATATGCAGCCCCCTTTTGGAATCCGCACTTGAAAAAGCACATAGCTAAGCTTGAAAAAGTTCAAAGACATGCCACGAAACTGGTGGCAGAAATACGCAATCTCAGTTATGATGAGAGGCTGAGGGAATTAGACTTACCATCACTCGAAGCTAGAAGAGTGAGGGGGGATATGGTGACAGTCTTTAAATTCCTTCATGGTTATGATAGAGTGGATAGGGATCGATATTTTGATATGGCTGGCTCTAGAACTAGAGGTCATAGTTTGAAGCTTCGTAAGAAAACTTCTTTGCAGGATGTAAGGAAATACTTTTTCAGGGCAAGAGTAGTTGATAATTGGAATTGGCTAAGCGAGGAGGTAGTTAATGCTATCTCAATCCATAGTTTTAAGGACAGGTATGATAAGTATCACTAAGTCTAAAATGGAACCGATGAGGAGACGGGAAGATACGAGCTTTGGGCTCTTTCCCGTAAACACAATTAGGTAATCACAATTAGGTAATCACACAAACCGCAAACAATGTTTCGATATAATATTGCCAGAGAGGTAGCGTGTTGAGAGTATATATATTTCATTTGAGTTTCCCATGTGCAGTGCGATATGTTTTCTTTGTAACGAATTGTATAGTTTTCTTTTTGTCACAGCTGAGTTTGTTTACGTTAAGATTTCGTGCAGCATGGTCGATATGTAAAGAAGATGGAATAATGTTTGGTACCAAGGAGTGTTAATGGCGCTGTAGTCTTGAAAATTGGATGGGCCCCAAGTCGGGTGATTATAAAAGTGTTTAATTAGTAAGATGTTGTTCCTGAATAATGATAAGCGTCAGCTGATACGGAGGCGGCTAAACGTTTGCCGAAAGAGGTTTGTTTTTCCGCATCCTCCTCTTCTACCGCATGGTGCGATCGAATGTTGTGAAGATAATGGAAAAGGAGCATTGGGAACAAGCAACAAACGGACTTTCAGTATAGGGTTGTCAGGAGGGTGGCGTGTGAGGGTGCATCAGCTGATACGGGTGCGGCAAAATGTTTACATCCTCATGCTCACCGCCACCATGCATGTCCCAGTCTATGTTGCCCACCACATAATAGAGTGCATTAATTTGTTTACTGTGCGGTGAATCTGTATATCTGTTGTACTGTACACTGTTTGCATGTTAATATAAATAACTACAGGTGTTTCTGCTTTGTTATGTACACCTAGTTCTAAGAATAACGCGGAGATAGGTTCTTAGAAGTGACAGGTAAATGGAAAATCGCGTGAAAAAACGAGTCATTTTCCATAGGAAACAATGATAAAGGGCATAGCTCGTTCCACAACCGTCCATAGACACACTATGCCAAAGATATAAGATAAGTAAAACATATTTTATAAGTACATAACAAAGAAAGTCCTGTAGTTGTTTATGTTAACATGTAAATGGTGTACAGTATGGGAGATATACAGATTTGCTGTACAGTGGACAAATTAATGGACTCTGTTATGCCATTGGCAACAGGCTTACACAGGGACGTGCATGTTGGTCAGTGTTGCCAGATAAAGTGGATGTTTTTATTTT
Source organism: Halocaridina rubra (assembly GCA_037179515.1). Classification (NCBI taxonomy): domain Eukaryota; kingdom Metazoa; phylum Arthropoda; class Malacostraca; order Decapoda; family Atyidae; genus Halocaridina; species Halocaridina rubra. The sequence goes on along the minus strand of JAXCGZ010015284.1, from coordinate 44,035 downwards.
CAAATGCATGGTATATTTAAGATATATATTAATCACAAGATGGTAGTACTGTAATTTAAATAAAAATGTACTTCATATCTAAGATACTTGAAATAACTTACCATCTTACTTGTATATTTTTTAAATTTATTATTTCTCTCATTCATCTATTCTGGCAACACTGATGGTGGCGGTGAGGACGGGGATGCGAACATTTTGTCACACTTCGGTATCAGCTGATGCACCCTCGCACGCTATTTCCTTGATGATATTATATCGAGAGTGTTTGCTGTTGGTTCTTAATGCTTTTTTTATCCATTATCTTCATAATATCCAATCACTTTAAGCGGTAGAAGAGAAGGAGGATGTGGCAGAACGAACCTCTAATGGCAAACGTTTTGTCGCACTTCCTTATCAGCTGGTGCACCCTCGCACGCTGTTTCCCTGACGATGTTATATCTAAAGTTTGTTTGCTGTTTGTTCTTGGTGCTCTTCTGAAATTCTCTTCAAGATATTCAGTCGCACTGAGCGGTGGAAGAGGAGGAGGATGCGGGAGAGCGAGCATCTTTCGGCAAAGGTTTTCCTACTTCCTGATCAGCTGATGCGCCCTTGCTCACTATTTCCCTGACGATATTATATTGAAAATATGTTTGCTGTTTGTTCTTAATGCTTTTTCTCAATTTTCTTCAAAATATCCGATCGCATTAAATGGTAGAAGAGGAGGAGGATGGAGGAAAAATGCCTCCGAGGTGGTCGATTTTTACTAAAATGAAATTTATTTTTTTCGAATTTTTATGCATGGGCATTATTATTTTACTATTATTTTTTGGGGGCGTTATTGCAATATCGCGGTTAAAACAAACGCGGAAAAAAGGAACAAGGTGTACTTATAAAATATGTTTTACTTATATCTTTGGTATAGTGTGTCTATGGATGGTTGTGGAACGTATTAATGCCCATTGTCATTGTTTCTTATGGAAAATTGCTCGTTAAATTACACTAAAATTACAATACACGGCACTTCTAAGAATCTATCATCATGTTATTCTAAAAACTAGGTCTATATATATACACACACACACACACATATATATATATATATATATATATATATATATATATATATATATATATATATATATATATATTTATATATATATATATATTATATATATATATATATATATATATATATATATATATATATATATATATATATATACACATATAGTAAAAGAGAAAGCTAAAGCAAAAGCAAAAAAATGAAGAAAATAAGACAGCTGTACTACTTGGCAACTTAACTCAGTACTGTTGACAGGTGGATATTTGGTATTTTTTTTTAATTTTTTTAATTATTCAAATATGTTTGCAGATGATGCAAAGATTGTGAAGAAAGTAAAAAACGAGAACAATGGTAGAGAACTTCAGGAGGATCTAAATAATCTGCATGAGTGGTCAGAAAAGTGGCTAATGAAATTCAATACTTCAAAATGTAAGGTAATGAGAATGGGTACAAGTGCAAGAAGGCCCAAGCTTGACTACTCGGTGGCTGGAGTACAACTTCAAGCGACAGAAAATGAGAGAGATGTAGGAGTAAACATACTGGCAGATTTGTCTCCAGAAATACATATAAATGGCATAGTAAGGGCAGCATATGCATTCTTATCAAATGTAAGGGTAGCCTTCAGGCACATGGACAAGGAAATGTTCAGAAATATTTATGTAACCTATGTGAGGCCCAAACTCGAATATGCAGCCCCCTTTTGGAATCCGTACTTGAAAAAGCACATAGCTAAGCTTGAAAAAGTTCAAAGACATGCCACGAAACTGGTGGCAGAAATACGCAATCTCAGTTATGATGAGAGGCTGAGGGAATTAGACTTACCATCACTCGAAGCTAGAAGAGTGAGGGGGGATATGGTGACAGTCTTTAAATTCCTTCATGGTTATGATAGAGTGGATAGGGATCGATATTTTGATATGGCTGGCTCTAGAACTAGAGGTCATAGTTTGAAGCTTCGTAAGAAAACTTCTTTGCAGGATGTAAGGAAATACTTTTTCAGTGTAAGAGTAGTTGATAATTGGAATTCACTAAGCGAGGAGGTAGTTAATGCTATCTCAATCCATAGTTTTAAGGACAGGTATGATAAGTATCACTAAGTCTAAAATGGAACCGATGAGGAGACGGGAAGATACAAGCCTTGGGCTCTTTCCCGCAAACACAATTAGGTAATCACAATTAGGTAATCACACACACACACACTGAGGACATGAGGAGGAACTATCCGAAAGGAGATTACATCAAAATGAATGAGCTTTTTGCAGTTATTGACTGGAGAACCTTATTTTACAACAAATCTGTACAAGAAATGTAGGACATCTTTTGTGAGAAATATGGGAAGATAGTAGATTGCTGCATAACTGTCACCAAAGTAGGTGTAATTCATGCCAGAGAGAAATGGTTCGATAATGGGTGTAAAAGAGCTAAGGAGTGGAGAGACAAATGCTGGAAAAGGTATAGGAGGAGAAAAAACATAAATGCCTGGGAAACCTACAATAGAGCAAGAAATGACTACCTAAGTAAAAGGAGAGAGGCAGAGAGAGACTATGAGAGGGACATCACCAGGAAGGCTAAAGAAAATCCCAAGCTTTTCCACAACTTTATCAGAGGAAAACTGAAGGTAAAAGAACAGGTTTTAAGGCTAAAGAGAGCGGATGGAAGCATCACTGAGACGGATGAAGAGATCTGCAAAGAATTGAACAAGGAGTTTCAGTCAGTATTTACAGTAGAAAATACCCCACCCCTTCAGATTGCAGTGATAGAAGCTCAAGGGCCGGTATTAGAGAACATCAACCTTACAGCCACAGAGGTATGCAAAGCGCTGATGGATTTAGCTGTTCATAAAGCTACAGGTCCTGATGACATATCCCCTTATGTGCTTAAAAAATGTGCAAACTCAATATCAGTGGCACTAAGTATCATATTTAAAAAGTCACTGGAGTCGGGGGAGATTCCATGATGCTGGAAACAAGCAAATGTGATACCTATCTTCAAAAAGGGAAGGAGGGATACGGCTCTGAACTATAGACCAGTTTCATTGACCAGCATAGTTTGCAAAGTTATGGAGAAACTACTAAGGGAACATATCTCTCTTCACTTGGAATCCTTCAACTTTTTGTCAGTGAGGCAACATGGCTTCAGAGAAGGTAGATCAACAGTAACAAACTTATTAGAATTTTATGATGAGGTAAGCCAAATCTTACAGGGAAGAGAGGGCTGGGCAGATTGCATATTCCTAGACTTCCAGAGAGCGTTTGACACTGTTCCACATGGGAGACTTATTAGGAAGCTGCAATCAATGGCTAGAATAGGTGGAAATGTTTTGGAATGGATTAAAACTTACTTAGAAGGAAGGGAACAGAGGGTTAGAGTATGACACTCAGTGTCTGAATGGAGAAGAGTTAGTAGTGGAGTTCCACAGGGTTCAGTTTTAGGGCCACTTTTGTTCCTTGTATATATAAATGACCTACCAGAGTCTGTAAATTCATTCATGAATATGTTTACAGATAATGCAAATATTGTGAAGAAAGTAAAAAACGAGAACAATGGTAGAGAAATCCAGGAGGATCTAAATAATATGCATGAGTGGTCAGAAAAGTGGCTAATGAAATTCAATACTTCAAAATGTAAGGTAATGAGAATGGGTACAAGTGCAAGAAGGCCCAAGCTTGACTACTCGGTGGCTGGAGTACAACTTCAAGAGACAGAAAATGAGAGAGATCTAGGAGTAAACATACTGGCAGATTTGTCTCCAGAAATACATATAAATGGCATAGTAAGGCAGCATATGCATTCTTATCAAATGTAAGGGTAGCCTTCAGGCACATGGACAAGGAAATGTTCAGAAATATTTATGTAACCTATGTGAGGCCAAAACTCGAATATGCAGCCCCCTTTTGGAATCCGCACTTGAAAAAGCACATAGCTAAGCTTGAAAAAGTTCAAAGACATGCCACGAAACTGGTGCCAGAAATACACAATCTCAGTTATGACGAGAGGCTAAGGGAATTAGACTTACCATCACTCGAAGCTAGAAGAGTGAGGGGGGATATGGTGACTGTCTTTAAATTCCTTCATGGTTATGATAGAGTGGATAGGGATCGATATTTTGATATGGCTGGCTCTAGAACTAGAGGTCATAGTTTGAAGCTTCGTAAGGAAACTTCTTTGCAGGAAGTAAGGAAATATTTTTTCAGTGTTAGAGTAGTTGATAATTGGAATTGGCTAAGCGAGGAGGTAGTTAATGCTATCTCAATGCATAGTTTTAAGGACAGGTATGATAAGTATCACTAAGTATAAAATGGAACCGATGAGGAGACGGGAGGATACGAGCTTTGGGCTCTTTCCCGTAAGCACAATTAGGTAAGTATAATTAGGTAAGTACACACACACACACACACACAGGTACTATTGAAGTCATAAACTCAGTTGTTAACATGGCACGGGAGAGAAAATGTAGGAATTTGATTATGGGAGATTTTAATTATAAAGAGAGACTCATTCGGGGCAAGATTCCTAAATTGCGTACAAGGGAATTTCCTACACCAACATGTAATGGAACCAACGAGGGCCAGGGGTGGGGATGAGCCATCACTACTTGATCTAGTATACACAGATAATGTGTTGGATATTGAAAAAATTGAGTATGAACCACCAATTTGAAAGAGTGACCACTGTGTGTTGTTGGTGGAGTATATCATTGAAGATATTCTGCCTGAGGGTAGAGGCACAGAGGACATGAGGAGGAACTATCCGACGGGAGATTACATCAAAATGAATGAGCTTTTTGCAGTTATTGACTAGAGGACCTTATTTTACAACAAATCTGTACAAGAAATGTATGACATCTTTTGTAAGAAATATGGGAAGATAGTAGATTGCTGCATAACTGTCACCAAAGTAGGTGTAATTTATACCAGAGAGAAATGGTTTGATAATGAGTGTAAAAGAGCTAAGGAGTGGAGAGACAAATGCTGGAAAAGGTATAGGAGGAGAAAAAAACATAAATGCCTGGCAAACCTACAAAAGAGCAAGAAATGACTACCTAAGTAAAAGAAGAGAGGCAGAGAGAGACTATGAGAGGGACATCACCAGGAAGGCCAAAGAAAATCCCAAGCTTTTCCATAGCTTTATCAGAGGAGAACTGAAGGTAAAAGAACTAGTTTTAAGGCTAGAAAAAGGGGATGGAAGCATCACTGAGACGGATGAAGAGATCTGCAGAGAATTGAACAAGGAGTTTCAGTCAGTATTTACAGTAGAAAATACACCACCCCCTCAGATTGCAGAGATAGAAGCTCAAGGGCCGGTATTAGAGAGCATCAACCTTACAGCCACAGAGGTATGCAAAACGCTGATGGAGTTAGATGTTCATAAAGCTACAGGTCCTGACGACATATCCCCTCATGTACTTAAAAAATGCGCAAACTCAATATCAGTGGCACTAAGTATCATATTTAAAAAATCACTGGAGTCAGGGGAGATTCAAAGATGCTGGAAACAAACAAACGTGATACCTATCTTCAAAAAGGGAAGGAGGGATACGGCTCTGAACTATAGACCAGTTTCATTGACCAGCATAGTTTGCAAAGTTCTGGAGAAACTACTAAGGAAACATATCTCTCTTCACTTGGAATCCTTCAACATTTTGTCAGTGAGGCAACATGACTTCAGAGAAGGTAGATCAACAGTAACAAACTTATTAGAATTTTATGATGAGGTAAGCCGAATCTTACCGGAAAGAGAGGGCTGGGCAGATTGCATATTCCTAGACTTCTAGAAAGCTTTTGACACTGTTCCACATGGGAGACTTATTAGGAAGCTGCAAGCAATGGCTAGAATAGGTGGAAATGTTTTGGAATGGATTAAAACTTACTTAGAAGGAAGGGAACAGAGGGTTAGAGTAAGACACTCAGAGTCTGAATGGAGAAGAGTTAGTAGTGGAGTTCCACAGGGTTCAGTTTTAGGGCCACTTTTGTTCCTTGTATATGTAAATGACCTACCAGAGTCTGTAAATTCATTCATGAATATGTTTGCAGATGATGCAAATATTGTGAAGAAAGTAAAAAACGAGAACAATGGTAGAGAACTTCAGGAGGATCTAAATAATATGCATGAGTGGTCAGAAAAGTGGCTAATGAAATTCAATACTTCAAAATGTAAGGTAATGAGAATGGGTACAAGTGCAAGAAGGCCCAAGCTTGACTACTCGGTGGCTGGAGTACAACTTCAAGAACAGAAAATGAGAGAGATCTAGGAGTAAACATACTGGCAGATTTGTCTCCAGAAATACATATAAATGGCATAATAAGGGCAGCATATGCATTCTTATCAAATGTAAGGGTAGCCTTCAGGCACATGGACAAGGAAATGTTCAGAAATATTTATGTAACCTTTGTGAGGCCAAAACTCGAATATGCAGCCCCGTTTTGGAATCCGCACTTGAAAAAGCACATAGCTAAGCTTGAAAAAGTTCAAAGACATGCCACGAAACTGGTGGCAGAAATACGCAATCTCAGTTATGATGAGAGGCTGAGGGAATTAGACTTACCATCACTCGAAGCTAGAAGAGCGAGGGGGGGATATGGTGACAGTCTTTAAATTCCTTCATGGTTATGATAGAGTGAATAGGGATCGATATTTTGATATGGCTGGCTCTAGAACTAGAGGTCATAGTTTGAAGCTTCGTAAGAAAACTTCTTTGCAGGATGTAAGGAAATACTTTTTCAGTGTAAGAGTAGTTGATAATTGGAATTCACTAAGCGAGGAGGTAGTTAATGCTATCTCAATCCATAGTTTTAAGGACAGGTATGATAAGTATCACTAAGTCTAAAATGGAACCGATGAGGAGACGGGAAGATACGAGCTTTGGGCTCTTTCCCGTAAGTACAATTAGGTAATCACACACAGGCACACACACACACACACACACACACACACACACACACACACACATATATATATATATATATATATATACATATATATATATATATATATATATATATATATATATATATATATATATATATATATATAAAAAACCTACCTTTACATTTTCTGCCATCATGTGAGAACCTTCCTCCATCGTGTGTAGGTTGTTGGACTTCCATCCAGTCAGGTTGTTCAATCAGTCTTTAAGGCCAATCGCACCGTGTATGGGTACCCTAATAAAAGAAAGCCCCAAAGACGTTATACCTTTTCCAGGAAGGTGGAAAATAATAAATCCTCTCTCTCTCTCTCTCTCTCTCTCTCTCTCTCTCTCTCTCTCTCTCTCTCTCTCTCTCTCTCTCTCTCTCTCTCTCTACTCTCACTCTCTCTCTCTCTCTCAGGGAGAGGGTAAAAATGCTTCCTCCGTGTTCCCCTGCGCGTCGTAATGTCGACTAAGTTGGGCGCAGCAAGGAGACTGGGAATTTCCTTCTCTATATTTTCCTCCAGCATAGTCAAGAGAGTTTGTTTTGATTCAGTCACCCCTCTTATAAGGGGGAATATGGGTTTAGTGTATATATATATATATATATATATATATATATATATATATATATATATATATATATATATATATATATATATATATATATATATATATATATATATATATATATATATATATACACGTTCGCCCAGGTAACTGCATTCGCTCGGGCGACTGCGTGATTACTCTTGGTTCTGTAATGGTGCCCGCACTGTGAAGATCGCTTGTTGTTCTTTCGTTGTAGATTTCCAGATTTATTTACTATTTATTTTAAATTAGCCCTCATTATGGCCTCTAAGAAACTGAAGTGTTTGTGATAGTGACATTAAAAAGGCTAAGTGTAATATTGTGGAAATGAAAAACAAAATACTAGCTAAGCATGAGAAGGGTGTTTGTGTATCTGATCTTGTCATGCAGTATGACAAGGCAAAATCGACCATCTGTACAATTTCAAAGAATAAATAGGCATTCAGATAGAATGCATTCATTCCTAGCATAGCAGATATAGCTGTAAGGTTTGTTTCCCTTTTACACCTTTTGTGGTGTAGTTGGTAGCGCCTTGGCACAGTAATTATGTGTTGTAGGTTAGAGTCCCGGTCAGGGTAAAAATTATTCATGCTTTCATGTTTGGTAATGTGCTTATTTGATTATTGTTGGTCCCAAATAAGATTGAGATTAGAAATAAATGCAAAAACGAAGCCAGGAGTGAGGTTGGGGGAAACTGTAATATGAAAAGAGTGGCATTCAGGTGGAATGTGTTCATTCCTAGTATAGCAGATGTAGCTGTAAAAGTTTGTTTCCCATTTAATGCTTCTGTGGTGTAGTTAGTAGAGCCTTGACATGGTAATTATGTGTCCTAGGTTCAAGTCCTGGTTGGGTTGTAAATCATTCATATTTTCACATATGGTAATGTGTTTATTTGATTATTGTTGGTCCCAAATGAAATTGAGATTTGAATTAAATGCAAAAACGAAGCCACGAGTAAGGTTGGAGGATACTGTAATTTTAATAGAGTGGCATTCATAGAGAATGCATTCATTCCTAGTATAGCAGATATAGCTGTAAGGATTTTTCCATTTTCCATTTGACCTTCTGTGGCATAGTTGGTAGTGCCTTGGCACAATAACTATGTGTCCTAGGTTCAAGTCCCGGTCGGGGTAAATATTATTCATGTTTTCACATATGGCAATGTGCTTATTTGATCACTGTTGGTCCCAAAGGCTATTGAGATTTGAATTAAAGGTGAAAACATAGCTGTATGGTTTGTTTCTCATTTAGAGCTTTTATGGTGTAGTTGGTAGCACCTTGGAAGAGTAATTATGTATCCTAGGTTCAAGTCCCGGTCAGGGTTAAAATTATTCATATTTTCACATATGGCAATGTGCTTATTTGATTATTTTTGGTCCCAAATGATATTGAGATTTGAATTACATGCAAAAATGAAGCCACGAGTGAGTTTAAGGGAATCTGTAATATGAACAGAGTGATATTCAGAAAGAATGCGTTCATTCCTAGTATAGCAGATATAGCTGTAAGATTTGTTTCCCTTCTAAACCTTCTGTGGTGTAGATGGTAGCACCATGGCATGGATATTATGTGTCCTAGGTTCAAGTCCCCGTCGGGGTAAAAATTATTCATGTTTTCACATATGGTAATGTGCTTATTTGATTATTGTTAGTCCCAAATGAGATTGAGAATTGAAGTAAATGTGAAAACGAAGCCACGAGTGAGGTTGGGGGAAACTGTAATATGAACAGAGTGGTATTCAGATAGAATGCGTTCATTCCTAGTACAGCAGATATAGCTGTAAGGTTTGTTTCTCTTTTAGACCTTGTGTGGTGTAGTTGGTAGCACATTGGCATAGTAATTATGTGTCCTAGGTTCAAGTCCCAGTCGGGGTAACAATTATTCATGTTTTCACATATCGTAATGTGCTTATTTGATCATTGTTGGTCCCAAATGAGATTGAGATTTGAAGTAAATGTGAAAACGAAGCCACGAGTGAGGTTGGGGGAAACTGTAATATGAACAGAGTGGCATTCAGATAGAATGCGTTCATTCCTAGTATTGCAGATATAGCTGTAAGCCTTTTCCCTAATAATCCTTCTGTGGCATAGTTGGTAGTGCCTTGGCACAGTACTTATGTGTCCTATGTTCAAGTCCCAGTTGGGGTAAAAATTATTCATGTTTTCACATATGGTAATGTGCTTATATGATTATTGTTGGTCCCAAAGGAGATTGAGATTTAAATTAAATGCGAAAACATAGCTGTAAGGTTTGTTTCCCTTTTAGAGCTTCTGTGGTGTGGTTAGTAGCACCTTGGCACAGTAATTATGTGTCCTAGTTCAAGTCCCGGCCAGGGTTAAAATTATTCATATTTTCACATATGGTGGTCTGCTTAATTGTTTATTTTTGATCCCAAATGAGATTGAGATTTGAATTAAATGCAAAAACGAACCCAAGAGTGAGTTTGGGGGAAGCTGTAATATGAACAGAGTGGCATTATATAGAATACGTTCATTCCTAGTATAACAGATATAGTTGTAAGATTTGTTTCCCTTTTAGACCTTGTGTGTTGTAGCTGGTAGCGCCTTAGCATGGTTATTATGTGTCCTATGTTCAAGTCCCTGTCGGGGTAAATATTATTCATGTTTTCACATATAGTAATGTGCTTATTAGAATATTGTTGGTCCCAAATGAGGTTTAGATTTGAATTAAATGTGAAAACGAAGCCACGAGTGATGTTGTGGGAAACTGTATTATGAACAGAGTGGTATTCAGATAAAATGCATTCATTCCTAGTATAGCATATATGGCTGTAAGGTTTTTCCCTATTAGACCTTCTGTGGCATAGTTGGTATTGCTTTGGCACAGTAATTATGTGTCCAATGTTCAAGTCCCGTTTGGGGTAACAATATTCTTGTTTTCACATATGGCAATGTGCTCATTTGATCATTGTTGGTCCCAAATGAGATTGGATTTGAAATAAATGCAAAAACAGAGCCACGAGTGAGGTTGAGGGAAACTGTAACATGAACAGAGTGGCATTCAGTTAGAATGCGTTCATTTCTAGTACAGCAGATATAGCTGTAAGACTTGATTCCCAATTAGACCTTCTGTGGTGTAGTTGGTAGTGCCTTGATATGGCAATTATGTGTCCTAGGTTCAAGTCCCTGTCGGTGTGAAAATTATTCATGTTTTCACATATGGTAATGTGCTTATTTGATTATTGTTGGTCCTAAATGATATTGAGATTTGAATTAAATGTGAAAACGAAGCTACGAGTGAGGTTGGAGGAAACTGTAATATGAACTGAGTGGCATTTAGATAGAATGCGTTCATTCTTTGCATAACAGATATAGCAGGAAGGTTATTCCCCTTTAAACCTTCTGTGGCATAGTTGGTAGTGCCTTGGCACAGTAATTATGTGTCCTATGTTCATTTCCCGGTTGGGGCAAAATTTATTCATGTTTTCACATATGGTAATGTGCTTATTTGATAAGTGTTGGTCCCAAAGGAGATTGACATTTGAATTAAATGCAAAAACAAAGCTGTAAGGTTTGTTGCCCTTTTAGAGCTTCTGTGGTGTAGTTAGTAGCACCTTGGCACAGTAATTATGCATCCTAGGTTCAAGTCCCAGTCAGGGTTAAAATTATTCATATTTTCACATATCGTACTGTGCTTATTCTTATCTTTTTTTTTTAAGAGTGTGACACCAGAACAGGCAGAAACTGCCCTCATCAACAAAGGCCCGGGCACGAGAAACCACGACGAAGGAAAAGAAAAAGGTTATGGGCAAGGCAGAGATGAGGTAATGTCACACAAAGGAAAACGACAGACAGAAAAAAACAGTCAAAGTAAAGAGGACCCAGAGATATGGAGGACTAGGCTGCGAGATGACGACAGATCTGCTTTTTGAAGGATGAAAGGTCATAAGAATTAGCAAAAGACAGAAGGAGGAAGAGAGTTCCAGAGTCTGGAGGTAGATGGGAAGAAGCAGTTGCTGCACCAACCAATCTGCGAGCAACAAATCTCCACACAGTACCTGTGAGATGAGGCCACTTGGCGAGTATTACGCGGCCTCGGCAGTGGAGGAGGGATGCAACTCGCCAACTCATCAGAGCAGCGATGGAAGTAGTAGTGATAGAAAAGCGAAAGGGAAGATACCTTACGGCGAAGAGAGAGAGAATCCAGGTTAGAAGTAAGAGAAGGATCATCAATGAGTCTGACTGCCTTAGATTGAACCCTATCAAGAAGATAAGTAAAGGAAGAAGCACCCCAGATGTGTGAGTAGTATTCTAAGCAGGGGTGGATAAGACCTTTGTAAATTTTATGTAACTGCAGTGAGGAAAAGTAATAACGAAAACGAAACAAACCCCCCAATTTTTTGGATGCAGATTTAGAATTTGGATTATGTGATTCCTCCAAGACAAGTTAGAGGCTATATGGATTCCTAATATATTGATAGAGTTAAGAGAGTAAATTTCATTAGTTTCAAAGACAATAGGGTTATCAGGAGGAGAAGAAGATACAGAGATAGCCAAAAACTGTGTCTTGGAGGCATTGAATTTAACTAAATTTTGAGTGCCCCATTCAGATACTCTCTTCAAATCGGAGTTAAGAGTAGAAGAAAGAGTGATACGAGATTGATTACAAGTAACAGATGAAGGTTGTGAAGAAAAGGCAGAGGAAAAGTGAAGGGTAGAATCATCAGCAAAGGCATGAAGAAGAGAGGAAGATGGGGATTGTAGAAGATCATTGATGAAGAGAAGGAAGAGAGTAGGTGAAAGAACAGAGCCCTGTGGAACACCACTGGAAACAGAGAAAGGGCTAGATGTCGCGCCATCAACAACTACAGATATAGAACGGTCAGTAAGAAAACTGGAAATTAGAGAACAGAAAGAAGGGGTAAAGCCATAGGCAGGGAGTTTGGCCAACAGAGCCTTGTGCCAGACTCTGTCAAAAGCCTTAGAGATATCAAGGGCAACGACAAAGGATTCTCCATAGTTCCTCAGAGAAGATGACCATACATGAGTAAGATAGGACAGGAGATCACCAGTGGATCTTGCCTTGCGGAAGCCGTACTGGTGATCGGAGATAAGTGAGTTAGATTCAAGGCATTTCAAGAAATGAGCATTGAGCAAATTTTTGAAAACTTTAGCAATAGAGGAGGTTAGAGCAATAGGTCGGTAGTTAGAAGGAATAGAGCGGTCATCCTTCTTAGGAACAGGTTGAACTAGAGCATGCTTCCAAGATGAAGGATAGATACTGGTTGACAGAATGAGGCGAAAAAGACGGCAAAGCACGGGAGCCAGTTCATCTGCAAACTCCTTAAGGAACCTTGCAGGGATACCATCGAGACCAGATGCCTTGTTTGTCTTTAGTGAGCGAAGAACCTTATGAACTTTGCATGAAGAAAGGATAAGGGAGGGCATAGGGTTAGAGAGGGGAAAAGACTGAGGAACAGGTGTGCTGGAATCGTTGATAGAAGAGTTGGCAGAAAAATGAGAGCCAAAGAGAGTGGCTTTGTCAGTGGGAAAGCAAGCTATAGAACCATCAGAACGAATGAGAGGGGGCAAGCTTGAGTTACAGAATTTTTTGGAGAGGTTTTTGGCTAAGGACCAGAGGCATTTTTCAGTGGGAGAGGAGTTAAGGTCATCAACTTTCCTTCTTATAAAGGAAGCCTTAGATCTTCGAATCTGAGCTGTACAGCGATTCCTAGCTATAATAAAAGCAGAGCGAGTTAAATCGGAAGGAGAGGCTTGGTAAGATCGGTGAGCCTGATTCCTAGCCTGGATAGCCATGGAGCAGGCACGGTCAAACCAAAGTTTAGGAGGAGAGAAAGTTTTAGTAGAAGAGAGGATGTACGCCTCCATTCCCGCGGTCATGATCTTGGCAACATTTACAGCTACCCGATCAGGGTTGCGGGACCGAAAGCAGTAGTTATCCCATGGGAAGTCAAAGAGAAAGTTACGCAAATTTTCATATTGGGTTCGCTCGAAGTGCCAAAGGCGGCATTGAGTAGGAGGGATTGGTGGTGGGGGAGCGAAAATGGAAGAGACAGAGATCATGGAGTGGTCAGATTTACCAAGAGGGGAAAGCACAGAATAAGAGTAGTTTGAAGGGTTAGAAGTAAAAAATAGGTCAAGAGTGTTTGCAGCATGTTCGTGACGATCTGGAACGCGAGTAGGATGTTTGATAATTTGCTCCAGATCGTGAGTAATAGAGAAAGCAAGAGCCTCGCTTCCTCCCACATCAGTGTGAGAAGAATGAAGCCACTCACTGTGGTGTACATTGAAGTCTCCAATGTAAAGAACTTCGGCATGTGGGTGAGAAGATAGCAAGTACTCATGGCACGAGGAGAGATATTCAAAGAAATTCACAAACTCGTGGAGTTTGGAAAACAGTAGCAGAAGCAAAGAATGATAGTGGTAGTGGAGAGATAGACTTTTAGCCAGAGAACATCAAAGTCAGGAGATTCAAGGTCCATGAGCCTCACAGTAGGAGTGTTAATGTTGCAGTAAGCACAGACCCCATCTTTCGAACGAAAACGAGTATACAGATTATAGTGGGAGATTTGGAAAGGGTCAGTGGAAGCATGTATAGACAATTGGGTTTCAGATAGGAGGAGGAGGTTAGGGAGGAGAGTGCCAAAGTGCTGTTCCACAGACGAAAGATTAGAGTTCAGCCCACGAATGTTTGAATAGTGAAGAGTGAAAGAAGCAGATCTATTGGGAGGTGCAAGGTTAAGAGCAGAACCATTACTACCACCAGGCGTGTCTGCCCTCAAGCCAATGGTGGAGCCAACACGATCCCCAGAGATTCTTCGCACCCCACTATGCCGGGTACTGGGGGCCATTATTTGTGAACCTTCAATAAATAATGACAAACTGTGAGGAAAAGGAAAGTAAAAGAGACAGATGTGCAGAATGTTGTGACTTGTCAAATGTAATGGAATAGCAAGAGATGTGTATTGAATATGCCAGAATATTCAGTGTAGATATAGGCATGAGGAAAGAACTGTCCTGAAGGAAGACTGAACCTGGAACTGTCTGGACCAGTCCTAGTTGCATCCCAATACCTTTAGTCGTAGTCTTTCAACGGGCGGCTGGTGCCATGGCCAACCTACTAATGATTATTTTTGGTCCTAAATGAGACTGGGATTTTAATTAAATGCAAAAATGAACCCATGAGTGAGTTTGGGGGAAGCTGTAATATGAACAGTGGCATTTAGATAGAATACGTTCATTCCTAGTATAGCAGATATAGCTGTAAGATTTGTTTCCCTTTTAGACCTTGTGTGGTGTAGTTGGTAGCGCCTTAGCAGGGTTATTATGTGTCCGAGGTTCAAGTCCCGTTCGTGATAAAAATAATTCATGTTTTCACATATGGAAATGTGCTTATTAGATTATTGTTGGTCCCAAAGGAGATTGACATTTGAATTAAATGTGAAAACATAGTGGTAAGGTTTGTTTCCCCTTTATAGCTTCTGTGGTGTAGTTGGTAGCACTTTGGCACAGTAATTATGTGTCCTAGGTTCCAGTCCCGGTCAGGGTTAAAATTTTTCATATTTTCACATATGTAATGTGCTTATTTGATTATTTTTGGTCCCAAATGAGATTGAGATTTGAATTAAATGTAAAAACGAAGCCACGAGTGAGTTTGGGGGAAACTTTAATATGAACAGAGTGGCATTTACATAGAATACGTTCATTCTTAGTATAGCAGATATAGCTGTAAGATTTGTTTCCCTTTTAGACCTTATGTGGTGTAGTTGGTAACGCCTTAGCATGGTTATTATGTGTCCTAGGTTCAAGTCCCTTTTGGGATAAAAATTATTCATGTTTTCACATATGGTAATATGCTTATTAGATTATTGTTGGTCCCGATTGAGATTGGAAGTAAATGCAAAAAACGAGGCCACAAGTGAGGTTGGGGGAAAATGTAATATGAAAAGACTGGCATTCAGATAGAATGTGTTCATTCCTAGTATAGCAGATATAGCTGTAAGGTTTGTTTCCCTTTTAAGCCTTCTGCAGTGAAGTTGATAGCACCTTGGTATAGTTAGTATGTGTCCTAGGTTAAATTCCCGTTCGCGGTAAAAATTATTCATATTTTCACATATGGCAATGTGCTTAGTTGATTATTGTTGGTCCCAAATGAAATTGAGATTTGAAGTAAATGTGAAAACGAAGCCACGAGTGAGGTTGGAGGAATCTGTTATATGAACAGAGTGGCATTTAGACAGAAAGCGTTCACTCCTAGTATAGCAGATATAGCTGTAGGGTTTGTTTCCCATTTAGACCTTTTGTGGTGTAGTTGGTAGCGCCTTGGGACAGTAATTATATGTCCTATGTTCAAGTCCCGGTTGAGGTGAAAATTATTCATGTTTTCACATATGGTAATGTGCTTATTTGATTATTGTTGGTCCCAGATGTGATTGGGATTTGAATTAAATGTGAAATTGAAATCACGAGTGAGTTTGGGGGAAACTGTAATATGAATAGAGTGGCATTCAGATAAAATACGTTCATTCTTAGCAGAGCAGATATAGCTGTAAGGTTTTATCCCTTTTAGACCTTCTGTGGCATAGTTGGTAGTGCCTTGGCACAGTAATTATGTGTCCTAAGTTGAAGTCCCCGTCGGGGTTAAAATTATTCATGTTTTCACATATGGAATAATGTGCTTATTTGATTATTGTTGGTCCCAAATGAGACTGAGATTTGAATACATTGCGAAAACATAGCTGTAAGCTTTGTTTCCCTTTTAGAGCTACTGTGGTGTAGTTAGGAGCGCCTTGGCATAGTAATTATGTGTCCTAGGTTCAAGTCCCTTTCGGGGTAAAAATTATTCAGGTTTTCACATATGGCAATGTACTTATTTGATTATTGTTGGTCCTAAATGATACTGCGATTTGAATTAAATGTGAAAACGAAGCAATAAATGAGGTTGGGAGAAACTGTAATATGAACAGAGTGGCATTCTGATAGAATGCGTTCATTCCTAGTATAGCATATATAGCTGTAAGGTTTTTCCCTTTTAGACCTTCTGTGGCATAGTTGGTAGTGCTTTGGCACAGTAATTATGTGTCCTATGTTCAAGTCCCGTTTGGGGTAAAGATTATTCATGTTTTCACATATGTTAATGTGCTTATTTGATTATTGTTGGTCTCAAAGGAGCTTGAGATTTGAATTAAATGCGAAAACATAGCTGTAAGGTTTGTTTCCCTTTTATATCTTCTGTGGTGTAGATGGTAGCATCTTGGTACAGTAATTATGTGTTCTAGGTTCAAGTCCCTGTCAGGGTTAAAATTATTCATATTTCCACATATGGTAATGTCCTTTTTTAATTATTTGTGGTCCCAAATGAGATTGAGATTTTAATTAAATGCAGAAACGAACTCACGAGTGAGCTTGGGGGAAACTGTAATATGAACAGAGTGGCATTTATATAGAATACGTTCATTCTTAGTATAGCAGATATAGCTGTAAGATTTGTTTTTATTTTAGACCTTCTGTGGTGTAGTTGGTAACGCCTTAGCATGGTTATTATGTGTCCTAGGTTCAATTCCCTTTCGGGATAAAAATTATTCATGTTTTCACATATGGTAATGTGCTTATTAGATTATTGTTGGTCCCAAATGAGACTGAGATTGGAATTAAATGCAAAAACGAAGCCACAAGTGAGGTCGGGGAAAACTGTAATATGAACAGACTTGCATTCAGATAGAATGCGTTCATTCCTAGTATAGCAGATATAGCTGTAAGGTTTGTTTCCCTTTTAAGCCTTCTGCAGTGAAGTTGGTAGCACCTTGGTACAGTTAGTATGTGTCCTAGATTAAAGTCCTGTTCGGGGTTAAAATTACTCATATTTTCACATATGGTAATGTGCTTAATTGAATATTGTTGGTCCCAAATGAGATTGAGATTTGAAGTAAATGTGAAAACGAAGCCACGAGTGAGGTTGGAGGAGTCTGTTGTATGAACAGAGTGGCATTTAAATAAAATGCGTTCATTCCTAGTATAAAATATATAGCTGTGAGGTTCTTCCCTTTTAGACCTTCTGTGGCATAGTTGGTAGTGCTTTGGCACAATAATTATGTGTCCTATCTTCAAGTCCCGTTTGAGGTAAAAATTATTCATGTTTTCACATATGGTAATGTGCTTATTTGATTATTGTTGGTTCCAAAGGAGATTGAGATTTGAATTAAATGCGAAAACATAGCTGTAAGGTTTGTTTCCCTTTTATAGCTTCTGTGGTGTAGTTGGTAGCACCTTGGCACAGTAATTATGTGTTCTGGATTCAAGTCCCGGCCAGGGTTAAAATTATTCATATTTTCATATATGGTAATGTGCTTATTTGGTCATTTTTGGTCCCAAATGAGATTTAGATTTTAATTAAATGCAAAAACGAAGCTACGAGTCAGTTTGGGGGAAACAGTAATATTAACAGAGTGGTATTTACATAGAATACGTTCATTCGTAGTATAGCAGATATAGCATGGTTATTATGTGTCCTAGATTCAAGTCCTTTTTGGGATAAAAATTACTCATATTTTCACATATGGTAATGTGCTTAATTGATTATTGTTGGTCCCAAATGAGATTGAGATTTGAAGTAAACGTGAAAACGAAGCCACGAGTGAGGTTGGAGGAATCTGTTATATGAACAGAGTGGCATTTAGATAGAATGCGTTCAATCCTAGTATAGCAGATATAGCTGTAGGGTTTGTTTCCATTTTAGACCTTCTGTGGTGTAGTTGGTAGCACCATGGGACAGTAATTATATGTCCTATGTTCAAGTCCCGGATGGGGTGAAAATTATTCATGTTTTCACAAATGGTACTGTGCTTATTTGATTATTGTTGGTTCCAGATGTGATTGAGGTTTGAATTAAATGTGAAATCGAAACCACGAATGTGGTTGGGGGAAACTGTAATATGAATAGAGTGGCATTCATATAAAATACGTTCATTCTTAGCAGAGCAGATATAGCTGTAAGGTTTTATCCCTTTTAGACCTTCTGTGGCGTAGTTGGTAGTGCCTTGGCACAGTAATTGTGTGTCCTAGGTTCAAGTCCCAGTCGGGGTTAAAATTATTCATGTTTTCACATGTGGTATAATGTGCTTATTTGATTATTGTTGGTCCCAAATGAGATTGAGATTTGAATTGAATGCGGAAACATAGCTGTAAGCTTTGTTTCCCTTTTAGAGCTACTGTGGTGTAGTTAGTAGCACCTTGGCATAGTAATTATGTGTCCTAGGTTCAAGTCCCTTTCGGGATAAAAATTATTCATGTTTTCACATATGGCAAAGTACTTATTTGATTATTGTTGGTCCCAAATGAGATTGAGAGTTTAATTAAATGTGAAAACGAAGCCACAAGTCAGGTTTGGGGAAACTGTAATATGAACAGAGTGGCATTCAGATAGAATGCATTTATTCCTAGTACAACAGATATAGCTGTAAGATTTGTTTCCCTTTTAGACCTTGTGTGGTGTAGTTGGTAGCACCCTGGCGCAGTAATATGTGTCCTAGGTTCAAGTCCCTGTCGGGGTTTAATTATTCATGTTTTCACATATGGTAATGTTCTTATTAGATTATTGTTCGTCCCAACTGAGATTGAGATTTGAATCAAATGCGAAAACGAAGCCACGAGTGAGGTTGGGGGAAACTGTAATATGAACAGAGTGGCATTCAGATAGAATGTGTTCATTCCTAGTATAACAGATATAGCTGTAAGGTTTGTTTCCCATTTAAACCTTCTGTAGTGTAGTCGGTAGCACCTTGGCACAGTAATTTTGTGTTCTAGGTTCAAGTCCCGTTCGGGGTAAAATTATTAATGTTCTCACATATGGAAAATGTGCTTATTTGATCATTGTTGGTCCCAAAAGAAATTGATCTTTGTATTAAATGCGAAAACGAAGCTACGAGTGAGGTTGGGGGAAACTGTAATAGGAACAGTGGCATACACATATATCTGCAAAGGTTTGTTTCCCTTTTAGACCTTCTACGGTATAGTCGGTATCGCTTTGGTACAGCAATTATGTGTCCTAGGTTCAAGTCCCGGTCGGGGTAACAATTATTCTTGTTTTCACATATGGTACTGTGCTCATTTGATTATTGTTCGTCCCAAATGAGATTGAGATTTGAAATACATGCAAAAACGAAGCTACGTGTGAGGTTGGGGGAAACTGCAATATGACCAAAGTGGCATTCAGATAGAATGAGTTCATTCCTAGTACAGCAGATATAGCTGTAAGTTTTGATTTCAATTTAGACCTTCTATGGTGTAGTTGGTATCGCCTTGGTATGGTATTTATATGTTCTAGGTTTAAGTCCTGGTCAGGGTGAAAATTATTCATTTTTCCACTTATGTTAATTTGCTTATTTGATTATTGATCGTCCCAACTGAGATTGAGATTTGAATCAAATGCGAAATCGAAGCCAAGAGTGTGGATGGGGGAAACTGTAATATGAGCAGAGTGGCACTCAGATAGAATGTGTCCATTCCTAATATAGCAGATATAGCTGTAAGGTTTGTTTCCCATTTAAACCGTCTGTAGTGTAGTTGGTAGCACCTTGGCAAAGTAATTGTGTCCTAGATTCAAGTCCCTTACGGGGTAAAATTTATTAATGTTTTCACATATGGAAAATGTACTTATTTGATTATTGTTGGTCCCAAATGAGATTGTGATTTGCATTAAATGTGAAAACGAAGCCACGAGTGAGGTTGGGGAAAACTGTAATAGGAATAGAGTGGCATACAGATATAGCTGCAAAGGTTTGTTTCCCTTTTAGACCTCCTGCAGTATAGTTGGTTTCGCTTTGGCACAGTAATTATGTGTCCTAGGTCCAAGTCCCTGTCGGGGTAACAATTATTCATGTTTTCACATATGGTACTGTGCTCATTTGATTTTTGCTGGTTGCAAATGAGATTGAGATTGAAATAAATGCAAAACGAAGCCACGAGTGAGGTTGGGGGAAACTGTAATATGACCAAAGTGGCATTCAGATAGAATGCATTCATTCCTAGCACAGCAGATATAGCTGTAAGGTTTGTTTCCAATTTAGACCTTCTATGGTGTAGTTGGTAGCGGCTTGGTATGGTAATTATGTGTTCTACGTTTAAGTCCCGGTTGGGGTGAAAATTATTCATTTTTCCACTTATGGTAATTTGCTTATTTGATTATTGTTTGTCTCAAATGAGATTGAGATTTGAATTAAATGCGAAAATGAATCCACAAGTGAGGTTGGGGGAAACTGTAATATGAACAGAGTGGCATTCAGATAGAATGCATTCATTCCTAGTATAGCAAATGTAGCTGTAAGATTTGTTTCCCTTTTAGACCTTGTGTGGTGTAGTTGGTTGCGCCTTGGCACAGTAATTATGTGTCCTAGGGTCACGTCCCTGTCGTGGTAATAAATATTTATGTTTTCACATATTGCAATATGCTTATTTGATTATAGTTGGTTCCAAATGAAATTGAGATTGAAATTAAATGCGAAAACGAAGCCACGAGTGAGGTTGGGGGAAACTGTTATATGATTAAAAAGGCATTCAGAAAGAATGTGTTCACTACTAGTATAGCAGCTAAGCTGTAATGTTTGTTTCTCCTTTAGACATTCTGTGGTGTAGTTGCTAGCGCCTTGGCACAGTAATTATGTGTCTTAGGTTCGAGTTACGGTCGGGGTAAAATTATTCATGATTTCACATATGTTAATGTGCTTATTTGATATATATATATATATATATAATATATATATATATATATATATATATATATATATATATATATATATATATATATATATATATATATATTCCCTTACAAGAGGATGGCTGAGTCAAAGCAATATACCTTGACTCACTTTGGGAAGAAAATACAGAGGAGGAGATTTCCAGTTCCATCGCTCTGCCCCATTTAGTCGACATTTACAACACGCAAGGGAATACGACGTAAGTATTCTTATTTCCTCCCTCATGGTATATATATATATATATATATATATATATATATATATATATATATATATATATATATATATATATATATATATATATGTTCCACTTAGGGAGAGGGCTAGAATACTTCCTCCTTGCTCCCCTGCGTGTCGTAAGAGATGATTAAGTGGGGCGGAGCAAAAGGACTGGGAATTCTTTCCTCTGGATTTCCTCTTCCCAAAAAATCAGAGTGCTCTGCCCTGACTCAGTTACCCCTTTGAGGGGATAAATTTCTCATGTGTATGTATGTGAAACAACATTTGGGTACATCCCTCCCTACCCTCCTCCTTTTCTCTGAAATCCAGCTTTCTAATCATGCTTCAACTGACCCATTTTAAATATCACTATAACCTGAATTTTCGTTTCCATTCCAAAGGTGGGGTCTGTTCCTACTACAACACCAAAACTCCTATTGCAAGGCTCATGAACCTTGAATAGCCTGACTTTGATGTTCTCTAGCTGAAAATCTATATCTCCACTCTCACTATATTCCTTTGCATCTGCTACTGTTTTCCAAACTCACTGAATTAGTATCTTTCTTTGAATATTTGTCCTATTGCCATGAGTCCATGCTATCTTCTTACCCACATGCTGAAGTTCTCTATATTGTAGATTTCGATGTACACCACAGTGAGCGACTTATTTCTTCTCACATTGATGTGGGAGGAAGTGAGGCCCTTACTTTCTCTATTACTCACGACCTAGAGAAGATTATCAAACATTTTACTCGTGTTCCCAATTGACACAAACATACAGCCAACACTCTTGACCTATTTCTTACTTCTAATCCTTCAAACTACTCATATTCTGTACTTTCCCCTCTTGTTAAATCTGACCACTCTTTGATCTCAATCTCTCCCATTTTTGCCCTCCCTCCATCAATTCCTCCTAATCAGCGCCGCCTTTGGCACTTTGAGCGTACCCAACGTGAAGATTTGTGTACCTTTCTCTTTGATTACCATCGAATGACTACTGCCTTCAGTCCCCCTAAAAGTTGCAGAGATCATAACCTTGGGATTGGAGGCAATCATCCCCTCCTCTATGAAAATCTTTGCTCACCCTAATACTTGGTTTGACTGTGCCTCCTCCATGGCTATTTAGGCCAAGGATCAGGCACATCAGTCGTACCAAGCCTCTCCTTTTGATTAACTAGCTCTACTTTAATTACAGCTAGGAATCACTGTAGTGCTCAGATTCGAAGATCTAAATCTTCCTTTATATGAATCAAAGTTGATGACCTTAACTCCTTTCCCACTGATAAATGTTGCTGGTCCTTAGTCAAAAACCTATCCAAAAGCTTCTGTAACTTAAGCTTTCCCCCTCTCATTCGTTCTGATGATTCTATATATTGCTCTACCACTGACAACACCATTCTATTTGGCTCTCATTTTCTGCCAACTCTTCTGTAAACGCTTCCAGCTCACCTGTCCCTCATTCACCCTTCTCTAACCCTATGCCCTCCCTCATCATTTCTTCATGCAAAGTTCATAAGGTTCTCTGCACGCTAAAAACGTACAAGGAATCTGGTGCCAATGGTATCCACGCCATGTTCCTTAAGGAGTTTGAAGATGAACTGGTTCCCGTGCTTTGCCATCTTTTTCTCCTCATTCTCTCAACTAGTAATTATCCTTTTTCTTGGAAGCATGCTCTAGTGCAACCTGTTCCTAAGAAGGGCAACCATTCTATTCCTTCAAAATACCAACCTATTGCCCTAACCTCTTCTATTACTAAAGTTTTTGAAACTTTCTCAATGCTCACATCTTAAAATGCCTTGAATCTAACTCACTTATCTCTGATCAACATTACGGCTTCTGCAAGGCAAGATCTACTGGTGACCTCCTGTCCAATCTTACTCATGTATGATCATCTTCTCTGAGGAACTATGGGGAATCCTTTGTCGTCGGCCTTGATATCTCTAAGCCTTTTGACAGAGTATGGCACAAGGTTCTATTGGCCGAAAAACCCAGTTTATGGCTTTACCCCTTCTCTCTGCTCTCTGATTTTCAGTTTTCTCTCTGACCGTTTTATATCAGTAGTTGTTGATAGTGCATCATCTAGCTCATTCTTTTTTACCAGTGGTATTCCACAGTGCTTTGTTTTTTTTCACTTACTCTGTTCTTTCTCTCCATCAATGATCTTCTACAATCCCCATCTTCTCCTCTTCTTCACGCCTTTGTTGACGATTCTACCCTTCATTTTACCCCTGCCTTTTCTTCACAATCTTCATTTGGTACTCATAATCAGTCTTGTATCACTCTTTCCTCTACTCTCAACTCCGATTTGCAGAGGGTTTCTGAGTGGTGTACTCAAAATTTAGTTAAATTCAATGCCTCCAAGACACAGTTTCTGGCTATCTCTTTATCTTCTTCTCCTCCTGATAGTCGCAATGCCTTTGAAACTAACTAAATTTACCATCTCAATTCTATTAACATATTAGGAATCCATATAGTCTCTAACTTGTCTTGGAGGAATCACATAATCCAAATTTCTAAATCTAAATCTTTGTCATTATTTTAATGCTTTACAGTTACTTAAAATCTATAGAGGTCTTATCCGATCCCGCTTTGAATACTGCTCGCACATTTGAGATGCTTTTTCATATATTTACTTGCTTGATAGGTTGAATCTAAGGCAATCAGACTCATTAATGACTCTTCTCTTACCTCTAATCTGGATTCGCTCACTCTTCGCCGTAAGGTGTCATTCTTTCTCTTTTCTATCGCTACTATTTCCATCACTGCACTGATGAGTTGGAAAGTTGCATCCCTCCCCCACTGCTGAGGCCGCATAACACTCGCCAAAAGGCCTCGTCTCACAGGTACTGTGTGGAGACTTGTAGCTCGCGAGTTGGTCAGTGCAGCGACTGCTTCTTCCCATCTATCTCTAGACTCTGGTACTCTCTTCCCCCTTCTGTTTTTCCTAATTCTTATAACCTATCCTCCTTCAAAACAAGGATCTATTGTCATCTCTGGGTATAATCCTGCCATATCTCTAGGTCCTCGTTACTTTGTTCTTGCAGCCTGTCCTTTTTCTTTTGTGTATCATTACCTCATCTCTGCCTTGTCCATGACCTTTTACTTTTCCTTCGTCTTAATGTTTTCTTCTTGCCCTAGCCGTTATTGATGAGGGCAATTTTTATGCCTGTCCCGGAGTCACACTTATATATATATATATATATATATATATATATATATATATATATATATATATATATATATATATATATATATATATATATATATATATATATATATATATATATATATATATATATATATATATATATATATATATATATATATATATATTCCCAAACACACATATTAGAAAGTATATACTGGATAAAACAAGAACACAGGAAAAAAGGTGTCTTGATAATATGTTTGAGACAACTTACAATGAAAAAAGAGGGGGAAATTTTACTGTAATACGCCTGCCATAACTTGGGCGACGCCTCTGATAAGAGAGCTCAAACCAAGAAAACTTTAACTTTAATCACAA
This sequence comes from Halocaridina rubra, assembly GCA_037179515.1. Taxonomy (NCBI): domain Eukaryota; kingdom Metazoa; phylum Arthropoda; class Malacostraca; order Decapoda; family Atyidae; genus Halocaridina; species Halocaridina rubra. Next base: position 19,020 of record JAXCGZ010015284.1, on the reverse strand, counting down.
AGGCAACCATGACTAAAACTAAAGTAAGAGGTCCACTAAAAACCATGTACCAAAGAAGATAATGAATAGATACAAAGAAAATCAAGGGGAAATCGTATAACAAAAATACTGGAAAAAGGAAAGGAAAATCAAATAAAGTCAAAGTTGAGCAATGAAGAAGACAAAACAAGAATATAAAAATACAACAAAACTCATGACTCTAAGCAAGAGTTACACTAAAATATGATGATTTAGTGTTAGTAATGACTACTCACCGTGGCTCAAGCGGTAGCGTCCGCGACTCTGAGACGTCAGGTCGAGGGTTCGCGCCCCGTCACGGTCTGAGGTTAGCAAGGGCATGCACTCAGGGTAACGATTACATCTGCCAAAACAAGTCCTTCGTAAGAAGGCAACCGTCCTTGCCCTTTGTAGAAAAGGGAGTCCTTGACGTAAAACCGGAACATCAACAAGTGTTGGTAATGACTACTGCAGTGCCAAGGATGCCAGATATCAGGTCCATTCTATTGTGCATGTTGTTGATACGTTTATTATTTAAAAACAAAATCAAAGGAAGTAAAACTTGTCGTCTAATCCCAGTAAAAAAAAAATGAAAAAACAGGACAGTGAGATGAAGGGAAGGGAATATTCGTTGGCGTGTTGCTTAAGTGACCTAAAAACTGGTCTTGCTAATGCCTTTTTGAGTCTATCTTTACTATGGCAACAAGATATTAAATTGGTCGGGAAAATGATTACTTTCCCCAGTGATAACTTACACTTATAATATTTTGGATTATTAATGTACCTTTGAGAAAGTGATCACATGTTGATGTCTGATGCAGGAAAAAATGAAATAAAATGTCTTTAAAAAAATCTCTGCTATGTACACAGCAAATAACGAAAAACTTATATAAATAAGAAAGATAAAATAAATGTAATAAATGTCATATTATTAATCAAATAGAAAATGAGGAATGAAAAGAAATTAATGTTGTTTAATATGGAAAGGACATGCACAGAAATTTAGTTATATGCTATAATTCTGGGCTTAATATGTCCATATTTGATTTCACATACCATGTAAGTATCAATATCTTCCGGGTCTTAATGTGACGAAGTCGAGAATCCTAATTTAGGCCAAGAACTCGGACAAGCCAGCGTTGGCAATAAAGCTAGGGTTTCAGATTCTGAAATGTATCAGTACACTTTCAGACGTTTCAGAATAAAGACACGCTGGTTGTGATGGAGAACGAATATCCTACACTTCACGGGATTGGGAATATGAAGATGGTAATCGTTTTCAACCTATATATGTTATTTGCTAATATAATAAATCCAAGGCGAGAATTAAATCACAAAACAAAATGAATTCCCATATTGAAATATGTAGACAACATTGACTAAGATATTATCTAATAATCAAATTCGTTTAGTGAATGAAAAGTATCCTGTATCCTTATAAATGATATATTTATGTTTATTTATATTTATTATTTTTTTTCTAGGAAAAACATCCAATTCCTGCATTAGGACCTCATGGTAAGTATGAATGTCGTAGTAAAGATACTAAAAATGAATTTCTTATTTTGTTCTTTAAGTAAAACTAATTAAGCATTTCTCCTTTACCTACATAAATATTCATATGAGTCATTCCTTTAAAGAGGATAAACAGTACAGTGTGAAAATTAATAAGTTTCAAACATCAAATACCTCACACAAATTAGCGCTCATGATATTCATACAAACTTTAAATATAACTTTTCAGTATCATCTGAAACATTTCAGATGTGCTTCTGAAGATGTCAAAAGTTGGGATATGTGGATCCGATCTAGCCTTAGTATATAAAGGACGACAGGGGGATTTTGTCCCACCCTTTCCAATGGGGCTGTGCCACGAAGCGTCTGGAGTCGTCGTTCAATGTGGCCCAAAGGTGAAACATCTTGAAGTAGGTAAGTTACAAATCAGGCAAAAAAATTTTGGATCCTTAACGTTTTCAAGTTTATTAATCATCTTTAGAGGAATCTGAGTTGCACAAACGAAGGAGGCAATATATAGACATACAGAAAACAAGAACAAAAAGGGGAATTAGCAACCCATCATCGGAAGTTGAGTATAAAAGCAGTACCGGCATATGGTTTCACATTACTTTTGCTGAGAAAAATATTTTCAATGGAAAAGACACGCTAACTTTAATAATAATAATAATAATAATAATAATAATAATAATAATAATAATAATAATAATAATAATAATAATAATAATAATAATAATAATTAATAATGATAATAATAATGGTAATATAATAATGATAAAACTGGTAATAATAATATTAAATAAATTTAATAATACTAATAAAAAATAAATACAATTAACAACAGTACAACAATAAGAAAAATATTGATATAAACAGTAATCAAGACAAATCAGAAAAAACAAAACAATAATATTAGAAATACTAACAATAATATTAGTTATGAAATGACATAAAATAAAGTGAAATAATAGTAATACTAAAAGAAAGAAAATACTAAATAACAATTTTTAGAAAAAGAATATCATTTATGGATATAAAGAAATGAATGAAAAATGAAGAACTTTTGTTATTTCCAAAATTAAATTGTTCAAACTTGGGGTCAATTACAAATAAACCAAGACTTAAGGTAATATTTTGGTGCTCGGATAAGTTAATTATTGCAGATTCCAAAATGTCTCTAGTAATAACATCATTACTTCTTACTAAGATAGAGGAACTGTTCCAGTCAATATGGTGATTGCAAATCAGCATAATGCTGAACAAAGCACTGGACTGACAATTTCGAACGTTATATTTATGTTGATCGACACGAAATTCTAATGATTTGCTAGTCTGGCCTACATAATACTTATCACAATCTTTACAAGGAATATTATAAATAATATTAGAAGTGGAAACATGACTATTTTAACCAACATATTTCAAAAATATTTTCATATTGGAAAACTAAATGGACATTTAATGTTCTCAAAATCCTGACTAAGCTATGACATCCCTGAAAAATGGGAATAACTAGGGTGTTATTAAAAATTAAAACCACATTAGTGTCAGTGAGGGGAGGTCTGTGAAACGTGCGTTTTGCAGCACTGAAGCAGGTATTTAAGAACTGATTGGGATAACAAAGATTTTTTCCAGTATCAAAGATTTTATCAATCTCATCATCAAGGTGTTCTGGGCTTACAATACGGAGAGCACCATCAACATAACGAAAACAATGAAAATTAGTATTTACAGGGACAATAGTTGGAAGGTACTGCCTTTCAAAAAATTTCATATAAAGATTAGAAAGAAGAGGAGATAAGGGGTTTCCCATAATCATACCGAAAGTTTGTTGGTTATATTTATTAACAAAAACAATCTTGCAATCTGCAACACAAAGGTGAATGAGTTGTCTGGTAAAATTTTTAGGTAATTGAATGGAATGATTATCTAGTTCCATTCCGGCTAATTACCTAAAAATGTTACCATACAACTCATATATATATATATATATATATATATATATATATATATATATATATATATATATATATATATATATATATATATATATATATGTTCCGGTTTTACGTCAAGGACTCCCTTTTCTACCAAGGGCTAGGACGTTTGCCTTCTTGCGAAGGACTTGTTTTGGAAAATGTAATCGTTACCCTGAGTGCATGCCCTTGCTAACCTTAGACCGTGACGGGGCGCGAACCCTCGACCTGACGCCTCAATATATATATATATATATATATATATATATATATATATATATATATATATATATATATATATATATATATATATATATATATATATATATATATATATATATATATATATATATATATATATATATATATATGCATATATATATATATATATATATATATATATATATATATATATATATATATATATATATATATATATATATATATATATATATATATATATATATGTATATATATATAAATATATATATATATATATATATATATATATATATATATATATATATATATATATATATATATATATATATATATATATATATATATATATATATATAGATAGAGAGAGAGAGAGAGAGAGAGAGAGAGAGAGAGAGAGAGAGAGAGAGAGAGAGAGAGAGAGAGAGAGAGAGAGAGAGAGAGAGAGAGAGAGAGACTTTTACGATACAAAACTGTTGTGGAGGATTTACTGTATATTATTACCTCCGATGGTGGAATTTTCTTCAAAAAACTGGAAATCCTAACACGGCTTCAATAGAGGGACAAAACGATTTCTAAATTAATTTCCTCTACCAATAAAAATACAACTAACTTCACGTGCCAATTAAAACTTTCAAATACTTATAAGTAGTTTGTGAGGTGTTGATATGTAAAGTAATATATAAAACTCTGTTCACCTTGGATGATCAAGTTCTCATACAAAATATCAAAATGTTCTCACATGTATTCTACGTACGAGCGTTCGACTGAAATGAACTCATTATTCATTACACACGTAGAAAAGAGTATTGTGAGAAAGAATAAATCATCTGTACTTATCTATCCGAACACCAAGATGTCGACAACAAACAGAGGAAAAACCACAGGACTCGTTTTCAAACTCAAATGTCTTCTTAATTCCCATACCTCTAAATGCACAAAATTCAACACAAACGACCCGTTTGATATCGAAGTTTCCAGCTGGACTTCACAGAAATAACTACATACTGCATATGCTTTAATTATTTATTATTAAACTTATGTGGACCATCAAGGGTCACGGTATTAACTGCATTTTACGAATTCCAGGCATGACCAGGTTCACGTGTCGAACGCACTTTGTAATACGTGAGTGTGTCCCATAGGATTTCACAGGAACAACAGACTATACACTCATAAATGGAGCATCTCACAAAAGTCTACCGTTCACATTTTTCATTATTATTCTTATGAAATTTCACAATGATACCAATTATATCGTTCTTCTGACACACAAAACATGTGTAACAAGCACCTGCAATGTCGATAATTGCGACGAACTCTCTGTTTATACAAAAATAATCAACACTATCAAGGCGTGTAAAATATTTATCGACAAAAGCTTAGCAGAGCAGATTTTACTCTCGACTTTTGAGCTATACATACATTATGCATAAGAATATTTACAGTATACATACTTAACATAAATAAATAGGTATATGTATGATGTCTGCGTGTATGCGGACATATACATGCCCTATAGTTTGAAGCGGCACTAAAATAAAGTTCTGTCGAACGGCAAGTTCTAGTTTTGTAATCCAGTGCTCTTTTGCATCACATTTTGACCAGTTCTCCTATATCTAAGATATTTCTTTGCTTCGCATAGGTTTTCGAAGTCGTTACCTACACACAATTTCTGACATACTCTCCCCTGAAATATAGTGCAAATATGCCATTACACAACTCATGTATAATGGTTCCCAGAGTTTTCTCCTACAATTACTTTAAACTTTCCAAACCAGTAAGTTTAAAATTTTCTTAATTCTTTTTCAATGACTTCGAAAATAATTCTTAGCAAGAGGGCTGTTATTCTAGTGCAGTAGTATATAATTTTCAATTTAACATTGTTGCAGAATATACTTCTGTGCTCATCTGCCCTATTGAAAGCATAAAACCTATGCCAGACGACAGTAAAGAAGATACTGTAAGTCAGAGGGCACTGAAGAGGAACAACAATGTGTCTCAGGAAGCTGCAGCTAGCAGTCAAACTTTTAAGTAATGAGAGCTTGTATTAGTAAGCCAGGGAAATTAATGACATTATTAAAATTATATTAATAACTTAAATTTTCCCTTCCAAGGTGATAAAGTTGCTGTGGAACCTGGTGGTCCATGTCGAGTCTGCAGTTTTTGCAAAAGTGGCAAATATAACAATTGTCCAGACGCCTGCTTCCATGCAGGTCCTTCTCCTATACCAGGATGTTTGGCACGATACTTCAAACATACGGCCGATCTCTGCTTTAAGTGTGTATAATTACTTCAAATATTTTTTCGTTGTTTTCTTTAATGGGAATTTTCCTGCCATCTTAGACTGCATGGTAACAGTTCAGTGTTATTAATATATATATATATATATATATATATATATATATATATATATATATATATATATATATATATATATATATATATATATATATATATATATATATATATATATATATATATATATATATTTATATATATATATATATATATATATATATATATATATATATATATATATATATATATATATATATATATATATATATATATATATATATATATATATATATATATATATATATATATATATTATGAATGGAGGTCAGTGTGAAGGAAAAATGAAATGACGGAGAGCTGAAATGTTTCACATTGTAATTTAGCCTGTCATGTTCCCAAGATGGACTAAATCACATTCTGAAACTCTCAGCACTCTGTACTTGAATTTTTCCTTCGTAACTGACCTCTTCGATCATTCATTTGTGTGTCGGGTGTTCATATTTTCGTGACAGATTGTTCACACTTTTCGTCTGCATAACTGTTTCAGAATATCATTATTCTCCTGAGTAGTCAAAACAACTTTCAGGAAAACGACTGAAGATGAATGTAATATAAACAAGCTTGGAATAATATACTTAACAAAGTTTTGACTTTATCTACAAATATTTAGTTTTGAAGTAAAAGAAAAGTTTTCATCTCATCTCTCACAGACTCCCTGACAACGTAAGCTTGGAGGAAGGTGCCATCATCGAGCCGTTGTCAGTAGGCATACATGCCTGCAGAAGAGCTAATGTAACGCTTGGATCAAGCGTTCTTATATGTGGAGCAGGACCAGTTGGTTTAGTATGCCTACTCTCTGCTAAAGCCATGGGAGCCACAAATATTCTAGTGACTGGTAATGTAATCAACTTCAATATACTATTTATAAAGAGCAATTCGTAAAAGAATATCTTAGACTTTACAATAGCATATAACGTACAGCAGGTTATGTTACTAGTTCTAAATGAATGAAAGTGGATAGCTGAAGTTTGTGGAACTTCGAGGAAGTTCTGCAAGCTCGTTCCATTTAGATTACTGACCTCAGATAATACTATGATTTTTTACTATTAATTGCAAAATGAAACAACAGCTACCAAAGGCAGCCCTTTAAAAAGAACGGGAAGTTTTTACTGTTTGCTTTTCATCAAGAGTGACGATGGTTCATTGATTATTAAACAGACATTAGGCAGAACAGACTGCAAACAGCTAAAAAGATGGGGGCGAATGACACTCTCCTTGTCAAGACGGAGACTCCTGAGGACCTTGCAAAGAAAGTCGCAGAAGTTATAGGATGCCAACCTGAAATTACCCTCGAATGCAGCGGAGCTGAAAGCAGCATTAGGACGGGCATATTTGTGAGTCTCATTATCAGTTCTCTATTTATCACTTACAGTCAGAGGTAGAAATATTATTAACAATAAATTAATAAATCTAAAAGCTAGAGAAAACATGAATAATTGATGCAGCGCGTGAACTATTTCCTTTTCAAAGCTTTACTCAATGAAGATAATGTTCCACCTTTTATTTAACTTTGTTCATGATACGTTGACACAACCTCCACGATGGATCCCACTGATACCGCCTTCACATTTCCAAGGTCTCATAACAAGGAAAGACTATAGAGTTCCTCAGAGGAGACTGTAAAGTCAGGATCATTAGGTGTGATGATTTCTCGTAAGTAAGCAATCCTTAAGACCCTCAAAAAGATCTTGATTTATTTTTTTCTGCCATCTAAATTGAATGCATTCTGCAGTATGCAGGGTATATTTACATGTTCCCCTATTTTTTTTTTTAATCTATTCTTCAGGCTACCAGATCCAGCGGGACTGTAGTGCTGGTGGGAATAGGGAACCCGGAGGTAAAACTTCCAATTGTCAATGCAGCCGTTCGAGAAGTCGACATCAAAGGAGTCTACCGTTATATTGATTAGTAAGTCATGCTAAATTATTGACTTCAAAACTATGATAGCGATGAAGTGGAATGCACACTAATGAAATATAGAGGAAAATAGCACATCAATATAATACCATGTCACTGTGTGCACACTGCAAATTTGCTAATGATAAGAAAAGAACTTATTCCTAAGATCTCAACCAAAACGAACTAAATGAATAAAAAAACAACAACAACAACAACGAGATAAAAGAGTCTTATAATGATTGAAATTCAGTAATAAGCGTTGCAAATTCATATATATTCAAACAAGTCGATGGCCCAACCTTGAAATGCAACAGTGACATGCTTTAGCCCAATTATATGCCTTACAATAGTGGTTCTTATCCTTTTTTGTGCTGCGCCCACTTTCAGCTAGTTGCCTAATGCTCCCCTTCATTTGGGAGAGGCAGGAAATGTGAATAAATTTTCTTAATGTGGATGATAAAATAGTTTTACTAAAAATTTCGGAGCATAAGATTTAAAACTTAGGTAGATAAAAGTGAATAATGTCTAAAATTTTTAATTTACCTTCATAATGACTTAATGGCTTCCTTGTGCTTGATGAGATCTGGTGAGAGTTTCTATAAGCATTGCCTTCAATGTTTAGCTTTTGTTTTATTTAAGTAAATATAACACCCCTGCCATGCATAGTTGAATTACTATTGAAGCAAAAAAAAAAGTTTATGTTAGCTCACCGCCTCCATCAGTGCCCCTAAGAACTTACTGCCTCCTTCTTCAAGCCCAGCGCCCCCCAGGGGGCGCTATCGCCCAAGTTCAGAACCACTGCCTTAGAACAATGGAGATAGTACTTCAAAAAGCATGCAAACTTAACATTGCTTTTGTTTACACAGTTATCCAATTGCCATCGACATGATCGCGAAAGGGTTGGTAGATGTGAAGCCTCTTATCACTCACACATTCGCCTTCGAGGACTACAAGAAGGCTTTTGAATTGTGCAAAACAGCAGAGGATGGCGTCATCAAATGCATGATATCTTGCGACTAAAAATAACTTTAAAAATGCATGTATCAGGTCTTATTAATTGGGTTAACCATTCTTATTTTTGGCTGTGAAAGTCTCATTGGATATTAGTGTAGTTATGTAAGAGAATTGTGACACCATTCTAATTTAGTAACAGTTAAAAATATCTGATGTTTTAAGTTTAGCTATGAGAGAATATCTTATATCTTAAACATTCGAGTATTCACCACATTACTGAAAGAACTAAAAATATCATATATGGTCAATATCAAAATAAAAATGAGCAGAACAATATCTTGCAGTAATATGTGTATAGTATATTGACTTTGATGGACTTCACTTAAGCTAGGAAATTTTATAATCTAAATTTCATTAATACGAAAACCCAGATTCTATATGAATTCCGAGTTTTTTTACCACTGTCACCTATCATGAATGAAGCAACCATCGGTATACTAGACTAATAATATATCAGCAGCTCAATAGTGGCTGTAGTAAATTTAAAAGAAGTTTGGAAATAACAAAATAATGTTTAGTCAAAGAGAAAATGCTATCTGACGAAATAAAGAGAAAAATAATAATTTCACAAAAATTCCAAAAACAGAAAATAGTAAAAAATTTATCAACCAGCTTTAAATGGTAATATACAACTTATATGATATCCATAAAATATTTAGCATAAAAAATATGAATCGAAAATGTAGAGTTTATTGTTACTGTTGTAAAAAACTGTTCATTCATCTGAGTCAAACTAGGCAGTAAATCTATTTTGGAAGATTGGAAAATTCTAATATACATTCAAAGAGTTGTACGATTCCAAAATCTCAGTAAAGTTAATTTCTTCAGTACTTGGAAAAAAAAGCCTTTTCAAACTTAAACTCCTTTTGAAGGATAAACAACTATTGTAAGTACAGTTTTAGCCAGTCAATCTAGAAGAAATACAAGAATAAATTCATGACATAATCTCTTCCTTTGGTTAACTTATTGCATATATATATATATATATATATATATATATATATATATATATATATATATATATATATATATATATATATATATATATATATATATTGTTGAATATGACCGCTGTTTTAGCATTTGCAATTTTCTTGTATAACTTTTCCAAAGTTCTTACAATAACTTTTCCATTATTGTTGAGACTATATAATAAGTCGGATGGGCTTCCTTACTATTGAATGCTGTATGCTAACAGTTTGTACTTACTTTATATATATATATATATATATATATATATATATATATATATATATATATATATATATATATATATATATATATATATATATATATATATATATAAGTAAGCATAAACTGTTAACATACAGCATTAAATAGTAAGGAAGCCCATCAGTGAAACAACACATAGAAAATAAGGCTATATTTCGGGTCCTAACTGGACCTTTTCTAAAACACTTGAGAAAGGGCCCAGTTAGGATCCAAAATATAGCGTTATGTTCAATGTGTTTTTTCAATGATAGGGTTCCTTTATATATATATATATATATATATATATATATATATATATATATATATATATATATATATATATATATATATATATATATATATATGAAACCGGTTAACTAACTATAGAATTCGATTACACTCTGTTCTCATATACCACAAAAAACTATAAAAATTAATTTAGTAGCATAACAGGAAACAAAATATATTCATGCAAAGAGATAAAAAATGGGTTTTAGTATATTTCTTCATATATATGCGTGAAGCTGTACATATATGCGGAATATGACATAAACATGTGCTTGTATTCACAAGGACATGTTCCCAAGTGTATATAGTCACACGAGGACATAACTATCTAAATTCTGAATGTATGTACAATCATCGACACCTGTTGCTTTCTATTTTAAATCGAAAAGTAGGAGATAAGTTCTTGTTAAAGGCAATTTTTCTTAACAACATATTTTATGCATTACGGAAACAATTATACTGGTATTGGTATCACAAATTCGTCGCTGTATATACTAATAGTATTTTCATGAACTCATTTTGACTTCATCATTGTTATATATATATATATATATATATATATATATATATATATATATATATATATATATATATATATATATATATATTTGTTCTCGTATGTTGGGAAGATTTTAATTTTCATGCCCACGATCCAAGCTAAAAGAGAGACACTGGCTTATTTGAATTAAAAAAAAAAAATGCTTATTCTACAAGTTGGTTCTCAATGTCATGAAACTATCTCTTAAATAATTTTAAGAAACACTTATTAACAAGTTTGTGCATATATATATATATATATATATATATATATATATATATATATATATATATATATATATATATATATATATATATATATATATATATATATATATCACATCTGTGTGTGTGTGTGTGTGTGTGTGTGTGTGTGTGTGTGTGATTACCTAATTGTGCTTACGGGAAAGAGCCCAAAGCTCGTATTTTCTGATAGGTTCCATTTTCTACTTACTGATACTTATCATACCTGTCCTTAAAACTATGGACTGAGATAGCATTAACTACCTCCTCCCTTAGCGAATTCCAATTCTCAACTACTCTTACACTGAAAAAGTACTTCCTTACATCCTGCAAAGAAGTTCTCTTACGAAGCTTCAAACTATGACCTCTAGTTCTAGAGCCAGCCATATCAAAATATCGATCCCTCTCCACTCTATCATAACCATGAAGGAATTTAAAGACTGTCACCATATTCCCCCTCAATCTTCTAGCTTCGAACGATGGTAAGTTTAATTCCCTCAGCCTCTCATCATAACTGAGATTACGTATTTCTGGCACCAGTTTCGTGGCATGTCTTTGAATTTTTTCCAGCTTAGCTACGTGCTTTTTCAAGTGCGGATCCAATAGGGGGCTGCATATTCAAGCTTTGGCCTCACATAGGTTATATAAATATTTCTGAACATTACCTTGTCCATGTGCCTTAAGGCTACTCTTACATTTGCTAAGAAAGCATATGCTGACCTTACTATGCCATTTATATGCATTTTTGGAGACAAATCTGCCAGTATGTTTACTCCTAGATCTATCTCATTCTCTGTCTCTTGAACTTTTGCTCCTACTATTGAGTAGTCAAGCTTGAGCCTTCTTGCACTTGTACCCATTCTCATTACACATTTAGAAGTACTGAATTTCATTAACCACCTTTTTGACCACTTCTGCGGACTATTTAGATTTACTGACGTTTTCTACCATTGTTCTAGTTTCTTACTTTCTTCAACATCTTTGCATCATCTGCTAATATATTCATGAATGGATTTACAAACTCTGGTAATTGAATAAAAGTGGCCCTAAGCCTGAACTCTGTGGAACTCCACTACTAACTCTTCTCCATGCAGACACTGATTGTCTTACTCTAAACATCTGTTCCTTTCCTTCTAAGTGTGAAATATCCATATTTATCAAAAGCTTTCTGGAAGTCTAGGAATATGCAATCTGCCCAGCCCTCTTTTTTCCATATGATTCGGCTTACCTCACAAATAATATTCTAATAAAATTGTTACTGTTGATCTACATTCTCTGAAGCCATGTAGACTTACTGACAAAAAGTTGAAGGATTCCAAGCGAAGAGAAAAGTGTTTTCTTAGTAGTTTCTCCATAGCTTTGCAAACTATGCTGGTCAAGGACACAGGCCTGTACTTTAGAGCTGTATCCCTCCTTCCGTTTTTGAAGATAGGTACCACGTTCGCTTGTTTCCAGCATCTTGGGATCTGCCCTGATTCCAGCTATTTCTCATATATGATACATAGCAACGCTGATATTGATTTAGCGCATTTCTTAAGTACACAAGGGGATATATCATCAGGACCTGTAGCTTTATGGGCTTCTAACTCCATCAGCGCTTTGCAAACCTCTGTGGCTGAAAATATGATGTTCTCTAATACCGGCTCATGAGCTTCTATCTCTGCAATCTGAGGGGGTGGGGTATTTTCTGTTGTAAATACTGACTGAAACTCCTAGTTAAATTTTTCGCAGATCTCTTCATCCATCTCAGTGATGCTTCCATCCACTCTATTTAGCTTTAAAACCTGTTCTTTGATCTTCAGTTTTCTTCTGATAAATCTGTGGAAAAGTTTGGAATTTTGTTTAGCCTCCCTGGTGACATCCCTTTCATAGTCTCTCTATGCCTCTCTTATTTTACTTAGGTAATAATTTCTTGCTCTTTTATAAGTCGGCCAAGCATTTATGTTCTTCCTCCTCCTATATTTATTCACGCATTTGTCTTTCCACTACTTATCTCTCTTACACACATTACTGAACTATTTCTCATATTCCTCGGCCCTTCAGTCAAAAACTGCAAAAGCTCATTAATTTTAGTGAAATTTCTTTTAGGATAGGGACTTGAACCTAGGACTTATAATTACTAAGTCAAGGCGCTACCAACTACACACACTGGTCGGGGCAAAAAATGATTCATGTTTTCACATATGTAATGTGCTTATTTGGTTATTGTATATCCCGAATGAGATTGGGAATTGATTTAAATGCTCAAATGAAGCCACGAGTGAGGTTGGGGAATCTGTAATATGAACATAGTGGCATTCAGATAGAATGCGTTCATTCCTAAGTATAGCAGATATAAGCTATAAGGTTGGATTCCTTTTAACCTTCTGTGGTGCATAGTTGGTAGCACCTTGACTTAGTAATTATAAGTCCTAGGTTTAAGTCCCGGTTGGGGCAATAAATGATTCATGTTTTCACATATGTAATGTGCTTATTTGTTTATTGTATAGACCGAATGAGATTGGGAATTGAATTAAATACTAAAATGAAGCCACGAGTGAGGTTGGGGAATCTGTAATATGAATATAGTGGCATTCAGATAGAATGCGTTCATTCCTAAGTATAGCAGATATAAGCTATAAGGTTAGATTCCTTTCAACATTCTGTGGTGTGTAGTTGGTAGTGCCTTGACTTAGTAATTATTAGTCCTAGGTTCAAGTCCCGGTTGGGGCAAAAAATGATTTATGTTTTCACATATGTTATATGCTTAATTGGTTATTGTATAGCCCGTATGAGATTGGGAAGTGAATTAAATGCTAAAATGAAGCCACGAGTGAGGTTGGGGAATCTGTAATATGAACATAGTGGCATTCAGATAGAATGTGTTCATTCCTAAGTATAGTAGATATAAGCTATAAGGTTGGATTCCTTTTAACCTTCTGTGGTGTGTAGTTGGTAGTGCCTTGACTTAGTAATTATAAGTCCTAGGTTCAAGTCCCGGTCGGGGCAAAAAATTATTCATGTTTTCACATATGTAATGTGCTTATTTGGTTATATATATATATATATATATATATATATATATATATATATATATATATATATATATATATATATATAAATATATATATATATATATAATATATATATATATATATATATATATATATATATATATATATATATATATATATATATATATATATATATATATATATATATATATATATATATATATGTGTGTGTGTGTGTGTGTGTGTGTGTGTGTGTGTGATTACATAATTGTGATTACCAAATTGTGTTTACGGGAAAGAGCCCAAAGCTCGTATCTTCCCGTCTCCTGATCGCTTCCATTTTATACTTAGTCATACTTATCATACCTGTCCTTAAAACTATGGACTGAGATAGCATTAACTACCTCCTCGCTTAGCCAATTCCAATTATCAACTACTCTTACACTGAAAAAGTATTTTCTTACATCCTGCAAAGAAGTTTTCTTACGAAGCTTCAAACTATGACCTCTAGTTCTAGAGCCTGCCATATCAAAATATCGATCCCTATCCACTCTATCATAACCATGAAGGAATTTAAAGACTGTCACTATATCCCCCCTCACTCTTCTAGCTTCGAGTGATGGTAAGTCTAATTCCCTCAGCCTCTCATCATAACTGAGATTGCGTATTTCTGGCACCAGTTTCGTGGCATGTCTTTGAACTTTTTCAAGCTTAGCTATGTGCTTTTTCAAGTGCGGATTCCAAAAGGGGGCTGCATATTCCAGTTTTGGTCTCACATAGGTTACATAAATATTTCTGAACATTTCCTTGTCCATGTGCCTGAAGGCTACCCTTACATTTGATAAGAATGCATATGCTGCCCTTACTATGCCATTTATATGTATTTCTGGAGACAAATCTGCCAGTATGTTTACTCCTAGATCTCTCTCATTTTCTGTCTCTTGAAGTTGTACTCCAGCCACCGAGTAGTCAAGCTTGGGCCTTCTTGCACTTGCACCCATTCTCATTACCTTACATTTTGAAGTATTGAATTTCATTAGCCACTTTTCTGACCACTCATGCAGATTATTTAGATCCTCCCGAAGTTCTCTACCATTGTTCTCTTTTCTTACTTTCTTCACAATCTTTGCATCATCTGCAAACATATTCATGAATGAATTTACAGACTCTGGTAGGTCATTTACATATACAAGGAAAAAAAAGTGGCCCTAAAACTGAACCCTGTGGAACTCCACTACTAACTCTTCTCCATTCAGACACTGAGTGTCTTACTCTAACCCTGTGTTCCCTTCCTTCTAAGTAAGTTTTTATCCATTCTAAAACATTTCCACCTATTCTAGCCATTGCTTGCAGCTTCCTAATAAGTCTCCCATGTGGAACAGTGTCAAACGCTTTCTGGAAGTCTAGGAATATGCAATCTGCCCAGCCCTCTCTTTCCTGTAAGATTTGGCTTACCTCATCATAAAATTCTAATAAGTTTGTTACTGTTGAACTACCTTCTCTGAAGCCATGTTGCCTCACTGACAAAAAGTTGAAGGATTCCAAGTGAAGAGAGATATGTTTCCTTAGTAGTTTCTCCATAACTTTGCAAACTATGCTGGTCAAGGAAACTGGTCTATAGTTCAGAGCCGTATGCCTCCTTCCCTTTTTGAAGATAGGTATCACATTTGCTTGTTTCCAGCATCTTGGAATCTCCCCTGACTCCAGGGACTTTTTAAATATGATACTTAGTGCCACTGATATTGAGTTTGTGCATTTTTTAAGCACATGAGGGGATATGTCATCAGGACCTGTAGCTTTATGAAAATCTAAATCCATCAGCGCTTTGCATACCTCTGTGGCTGTAAGGCTGATGTTCTCTAATACCGGCCCTTGAGCTTCTATCACTGCAATCTGAGGGGGTGGGGTATTTTCTACTGTAAATACTGACTGAAACTCCTTGTTCAATTCTTTGCAGATCCCTTCATCCATCTCAGTGATGCTTCCATCCGCTCTCTTTAGCCTTAAAACCTGTTCTTTTACCTTCAGTTTTCCTCTGATAAAGCTGTGGAAAAGCTTGGGATTTTCCTTAGCCTTCCTGGTGATGTCCCTCTCATAGTCTCTCTCTGCCTCTCTCCTTTTACTTAGGTAGTCATTTCTTGCTCTTTTGTAGGTTGGCCAGGCATTTATGTTTTTTCTCCTCCTATACCTTTTCCATCACTTGTCTCTCCACTCCTTAGCTCTTTTACACCCATTATCGAACCATTTCTCTCTGGCATGAATTACACCTACTTTGGTGACAGGTATGCAGCAATCTACTATCTTCCCATATTTCTCACAAAAGATGTCATACATTTCTTGTACAGATTTGTTGTAAAATAAGGTTCTCCAGTCAATAACTGCAAAAAGCTCATTCATTTTGATGTAATCTCCTTTCGGATAGTTCCTCCTCATGTCCTCAGTGCCTCTATTCTCAGGAAGAATATCTTCAGTGATATACTCCATCAACAACAAACAGTGGTCACTCTTTCCAATTGGTGGTTCATACTCAATTTTTTCAATATCCAACACATTATCTGTGAACACTAGATCAAGTAGTGATGGCTCATCCCCACCCCTGGCCCTTGTTGGTTCCATTACATGTTGGTGTAGGAAATTCCCTTGTACGCAATCTAGGAATCTTGCCCCGAATGAGTCCTCACCATTGTGTGGGTCAAGATTTATCCAATCTATCTTTTCATGATTAAAGTCTCCCATAATCAAAATCCTACATTTTTTTTCCCGTGCCATGTTAACAACTGAGTTTATGACTTCAATAGTACGTATATGACTTTCCTCATAAACTTCAAGCCTATTTTGGTTCCTTGGTGGGTTGTATACAACAGTTATTATAATGCTCTCTGACCCAGTATTTATGCGAGCAACAAGAAATTCCTTGAACCCACTTTCTATAGCCAAGTTTATTTCTTCAACTTGAATCCTTTCACTTATGAGCAGTGCTATCCCTCCACCAGTCCTCTCAGATATTTCAACCCTTAGTATTCTGAAGCCCTTAGGAAAAACTGTGACACTGTTTATGTCCTCACTCAACTTAGTCTCTGTAATTGCTACTATATCTGCCTTACTGTTGTGAATCCTATCTTTTAATTCTACTGCCTTACCAGCTAATCTATCAGCATTTGTGTATAACAATCTTAATGAGGCCCCATCCCCTGATCTTCTGTCATTATCTTCTTTATCTCCCCTTTGTCTGAAAGAACTCTGAAATGAAAACTTTTCTTCTCTTCTTCATTTCTTTCCTCATTTAACCTTCTTGCCTCTTGCAACAAGTTTTTGATCTTTCCCATCTCTTCCTGTGTTCTGTATCGTCTAATGAACACTTCTTTGAATTCTTGAAGGTCTTTTAGACTATTTTTTCTCAACAATATTTCCCTACATGTTTCCCCTCTCTCAAAGGTTACTTTTGTTGGTCTCGGCTTTCCTTCCCTCGAATATTTACCTAGTTGGTGTATGTTTACAATATCCTCAGGACCACAAACTACTCCAAGCTTTCTTATCAGGTCTACAACCCTAGCTTTGTTTTCTTCAAGTCTCCCTTGCCATGTTGGCTCCTGGGATTCGCTTATGCCTGAGATTACCACTGTCTTCTCCTTATCAAGTGCCTGTCTGATGAGTGGGTTTGTCCTTTCCATCACAACGTCTTTCATTTTTTCGATTACTGTCTCTTTATAGTCAACTGTTTGTATGTTTTCCAGTGCCACCACCTTCACAGCCTCTTTTACTGCCACATTCCCCTTTAGTGCATCAGCAAAGGAAGTTTTCATGGCATCATTTTCCATATTCAGCTCCTGGAACTCTTTTCTGAACTGTTCAATGTTTTCCTTAATCTGGACATTCCAAGCAGCAATCTCGTCTCTCTCAGAAGAGAGCAGTGAACTAACATCTAATTCCTATAGGTTGTCATTCAACTGTTTGTTTTTATCTTCTTGTTTAGAAATTTTATATTCTAGTTGACTCTTTTCCCCTTCCAGCTTCTTTATTCTTTTTTCTAGTTCCTTTCTCTCCTGCCCTTGTGCTTTATTTGCTTCCTCCAAAGATCTTATTTGCTCTCTGAGTGTTTCATTCTCTTTTATTTCTCCATCCATATTCCGAATTTTTTCATGGTGTGTGTGTGTGTGTGTGTGTGTATGTGTGTGTGTGTGTGTGTGTGTGTGTGTGTGTGTGTGGTGTGTGTGTGTGTGTGTGTGTGTGTGATTACCTAATTGTGATTGCCTAATTGTTTTTACGGGAAAGAGCCCAAAGCTCGTATCTTCCCGTCTCCTCATCGGTTCCATTTTTTACTTAGTCATACTTATCATACCTGTCCTTAAAACTATGGATTGAGATAGCATTAACTACCTCCTCGCTTAGCGAATTCCAATTATCAACTACTCTTACACTGAAAAAGTATTTCCTTACATCCTGCAAAGAAGTTTTCTTTCGAAGCTTCAAACTATGACCTCTAGTTCTAGAGCCTGCCATATCAAAAAATCGATCCCTATCCACTCTATCATAACCATGAAGGAATTTAAAGACTGTCACCATACCCCCCTCAATCTTCTAGCTTCGAGTGATGGTAAGTCTAATTCCCTCAGCCTCTCATCATAACTGAGATTGCGTATATCTGGCACCAGTTTCGTGGCATGTCTTTGAATTTTTTCAAGCTTAGCTATGTTCTTTTTCAAGTGCGGATTCCAAAAGGGGGCTGCATATTCGGTAGAAATTGAAAAACACAATCAGGGAATTAG
>JAXCGZ010015283.1:110000-113612 GCA_037179515.1 Halocaridina rubra | reverse complement strand
TACAGTCATACCAAAATAAACAGCAAAGAGCTAATGAAACAATCCCTATACGCGAGACTACAGAAAGAGACACGATACAAACCTCTCTTATCGCCGTCCACGCACAAGAGACTTCTCCTGGAGTGATGGCTCTTACAACCCTAGACACTCACCTAGGCATACAAACTTTGGGAAGGCCCGATCATACCACGGCACGTACTCAACCAGTGTTACACATCCAACGGCATGTACAGACACCAGTATCCATGGGCCTAACCCCAGAAACACACTACAATGATGAATTCCCAGCAGAATCACACAGTCGAAACTACAACTATGACTATGGATACCACCCCAATGAAAACATGGTAAGAATGTAAACATTAGTACATGAGAAACGCTCAGTCCCCTGCTCGCTCATTTTGAGGAAATAATAATGCTAACAAAACACTACAACATAGACATCCTCTATGTAAGTGAAACTTGGCTTCCTCCTACAACTGAAAATAAATATGTGAATATCCCAGAGTTTAAAATATTTCGCAATGACCATGGCCGAGGGGGTGGGGTTTGTATTTATGTTAGAAATTATCTTAGTGCATCAGAAATAACCACAGGTTTAGAAAAAAACTGAGGAGCTCGAAGATTTATGGATCACTGTGCAGTATCAGAAACTTCCATCTTTTCATTGTAGGGTGTGTTTTACCGTCACCCTAAAGCACCTACCAGTTCATTCAATCATCTGCTAGAAACATTCAGAAATATCTGTGTGCGTCATAAACCCATATACATACTTGGTGATTTTAATGATGACTTGCTCTCAGCAGATAACAAAAATGAAAAGGGTGATCAACACTGTGAAGTTAACACAAATAGTGACAAAACCGACCCGCATAACCCCTAATTCTAGGACTCTTATAGATCTGATAATAACAAAATAAAGTGGAAAAGTATGCCCTATTGGGACGTAGTTCCCTGCCCAATTGCAGACCACGAGCTGAACATTGCTATGCTAAAACATAAAACAAGCCGAAAAGGAAGCCTCTCCTCAAGACATTCGTGATAAGAAGCATGATGCCAAATGAAAAGGGTTCCTCAGAAAGTTATGAAAATATTACAGAGCTGAAAGACAAAGCAGATAACTTTAATAACTATTTTGCTAACGTTGGCAAAAATACATATGAAAAAACTCAAGAAAACATCAACTCAGTGAATATGAGTAATTGCTTAAATGACAATTCTTCCAATGAAAACACAAGAGAGTACTTCAAGATAAATCCTATCGATTGTGCTACCCTAATTCTTACCATAAAGAGCCTAAGAAACTCTGGCTCTTATGGTTCAGATGGTATACCATTTCAGTTCATCAAAGATGCTCTACCCATGATTGCATCCTATATTCTAACTATTATGAACACTTCCATTGTTACTAAAAAGTTTCCTGAATCTTGGAAAATATCACATGTAATACCTCTGCATAAAAAGGGGGACAGAGTAGATGTGACAAACTATCGTCCCATTTCCCTGCTACCCATTTTCTCTAAAATATTAGAAAAAATTGTTGCATGCCAACTTATGTCATATTTAGAATCAAATAGACTATTAAGTATTAACCAACATGGTTTCAGACCGAAACTTTCGACGGAAACTGCACTGCTTAAAGTTACGAATAGTATATATAATAATATAGATATGAAAAAAATATCTTTGCTTGTATTGTATTATTAGACTTATCAAAAGCCTTCGACAGTGTAACCCATGAAATTCTTTTAAGTAAATGTATTAACTTAAATATTGATCCAAGCTGGTTTAGCGAGTATCTATCTAATCGTAAACAGTCCATACGTCTTAACAACATTATCTCTGTGCCAAAATATGTATCATTTGGTGTTCCACAGGGATCAGTACCGGTCCTATCCTCTTCTCCATTTACGTAAATGATCTATCTTCTTTCATTTCTGACTGTCTAGTCGTACAATATGCAGATGACACTTAACTACTCCTTAGTGGTGATATTAATAATCTCCCAGAGCTAACTTTAAGAGCAGAAAACACTCTGTCAAAAATTAAAACCTATTTCCAAGAAATTGGGCTGTTAATTAACGAAAGTAAAACACAGTGCATATTTATTGGTTCAAGATTCCACATAGCACAAATTCCAGAAAACACAACAATTAATTTTTGCGACAATATAATCACACCTAGCAAAACAGTCAAAAACCTAGGAATTCACTTTGATAACCACATGCTGTTTGATTCCCACATAGATAAAGTATGCAAAAAGGTTACAGGAACATTAATGTACTTATCACGTATAAAAGACAATTTTGAGACTACCACTCGAATAACTGTTGTTGAATCTCTAGCCCTAAGTCACATTAATTACTGCACAACTGTTTGGGGAGATACCACTGAGACTCAGATAAACAGAATACAGAAGCTTATTAATTTTGCAGCTCGAGTTGCCCTGGGAGGAATAAGAAAATAAGACCACATCACACCAGCTCTCAATAAACTTGGGTGGCTGCGGGCAGAAAATAAGGTCGCTTATGCTATTAATGTTTTTGTATTCAAAATTTTGGACCATCATTATCCTAGCTGGCTATTTCATTTAAAAACAGTCAGGGATATAAGGGGAACTAACACAAGACAGAGCAGTGAGCTCTTTATTCACAGAACAAACACAGAAGCAGGTTCAAAGATGATCACTATCAAAGGGCCAACACTCTGGAATAATATTCCAGAGCATCTTAAAAATACATCCTCCTTCACAGCTTTCAAAGGCAAACTATATAGTTTTCTTTTGGACAAATAGTTGCTGCTCATTAAGAACTAATTATTCTCATTGTAAGGAAACAAATATGGAAATGATGCCGATTATAACGATCCTGTATCTAGTGGCATACTTACTACTTTATTATTAACATTATTGTTAACATTTTTATTACAGCATTATTATTTTATATGAAAGCTACATTTAATTTAACTATATGTCTAACCCTCTTATTTATTAGTTTAATTACATGTCTACTTATAAGTTACTATTAATGTTGAATAACCATTGTACAAAATGGAAATAAATGTTTGTTTGTTTGTTCTCCCATGCTATTTGGTGATGATGGGCTCATGACCAAACCAGATAAGAGTCAACTCATTCATGAACTAAAGGAAACCCTCAAGCCGGATGAGTATTGCTACCAGAATTAATCTACCTCAGCTTCCTTATTGATGTCATGGCAACAATCCGCAGAGTGCCTCTACCTGGACTCACAAGTTTCTTTGA
Organism: Halocaridina rubra; assembly: GCA_037179515.1. NCBI lineage: Eukaryota > Metazoa > Arthropoda > Malacostraca > Decapoda > Atyidae > Halocaridina > Halocaridina rubra. The sequence goes on along the minus strand of JAXCGZ010015283.1, from coordinate 110,350 downwards.
TCTGCTTTCAAAGTTTGCAGAAATGAATGACATGTATCATCACTATGGCAGATATGATTACATATTTGACATTTACAATGACAATCCATCAGTGAAAGATACAGAGAGGTTGCGGAGATGCAGCATAACTCCAGTAGTACTTAGCTCTCAATACCAATTCCCAAGGACGTGACATCATTCTGGCCATCAAGCCAAAACAAAGTGCAGCTGGAAAAACTAATCTATGGCTACTTTCGTGAAAGGCCTTCAAAAACGCATGGAGAGAGGACGATTCTCAGCCAGCTATGCATGGACAGTAATGAATGGCAGTGTATAAAGATCCACAATGGAACAGAAGATAACATGCAGCA
>JAXCGZ010015283.1:90000-95000 GCA_037179515.1 Halocaridina rubra | reverse complement strand
TTATTATTATTATTATTATTATTATTATTATTATTATTATTATTATTATTATTATTATTATTATTATTATATTGTTATTATCATTATTATTATTATTATTATTACTAGTAGTAGTAGTAGTAGTAGTAGTATAATTATTACTCATCTACAGCGGCAACTTACGCTCTGGTGAGAAAAGGCAAATAATAATGACTTAGCACACTTAGTACTGTAATTCTAGAAGCATATTAGTGTGAAATTTCGATCTGATAGTTCAGGAAACATTTTCTCTGAGCATATAAACAGTTCAAATACATTTACAATAAATTTTATTTTACAAATTGAATTACCTAGTGAGCATATATATATATATATATATATATATATATATATATATATATATATATATATATATATATATATATATATATATATATATATATCTATATCTATATCTATATATATATATATATATGTTCCGGTTTTACGTCACGGACTCCCTTATCAACCAAGGGCTAGGACGGTTGCCTTCTTGCGAAGGACTTGTTTTGGCAGATGTAATCCTTACGCTGAGTGCATGCCTTTGCTAACCTCAGACCGTGACGGGGCGCGAAACCTCGACCTGACGCCTCAGAGTCGGAGACGCTACCGACTGAGCCACGGCGACTATATATATATATATATATATATATATATATATATATATATATATATATATATATATATATATATATATATATATATATATATATATATATATATATATATATATATTATATATATTTATATATATATTTTCATTTTAATGAGTGTGGCACAGGGACAGGAAAAAATTGCCCTTATCAATAAAGGCCCGGGCACGAGAAAACACCAAAGCGAAGTAAAAGAAAAAGGCTAAGGACAAGGCAGAGATAAGGTGATATTACACAAAGGAAAATGACAGACAGAAAAAATAATCAAAGTACAGAGTACCTAGTGATATGGAGGATTTGACCGGGATGACGATTAGATCCGCTTTTTGAAGGAAGATAGGTAGTAAGAATTATGAAAGATTCAGGGAGGAAGAGAGTTCTAGAGTCTGGAGGTAGACGGGAAGAAGCAGTCGCTGCACTGACCAATCCGCGATCTACAAATCTCCACACAGTTCCTGTGAGATGAGGCCGCTTGGCAAGTGTTACGCGGCCAAGGGATGAGGGAGGGATGCAACTCTTCAACTCATCAGAGCAGTGATGGAAGTTGCAGCAATAGAAAAGAGAAAGGGATGATATCTTACGACAAAAAGAGAGAGAATCCAGATTAAAAGTAACAGCAGGATCATTAATGAGTCTGACAGCCTTAGATTTAACCCTATCAAGGAGATAAGTATAAGAAGAAGCACCCCAGATGTGTGAGCAGTATTCTAAGCAGGGACGGATGAGACCTTTATAGATTTTAGGTAAGTGTAAAGAGGAAAAGTAATGACAAAAGCGAAACAGAACTCAGAATATTTTGGATAGAAATTTAGAAATCTGGATTATGTGATTCCTCTAAGACAAGTTAGAGACTATTTGGAATCCTAAAATGTTGATAGAATTAAGAGGGTAATTTTGTTAGTTTCAAAGAAAATATGGCCATCAGGAGGAGAAGAAGACAAGGAGATAGCCAGAAACTGTGTCTTGGAGGCATTGAATTTAACTAAATTTTGAGTTTCCCAGTCAGATACTCTACGCAAATCGGAGTTGAGTAGAAGAAAGAGTGATACGAGACTGATTATGAGTAGCAGATGAAGGCTGTGAAGAAAAGGTAGGAGAAAAATGAAAGATTGAATCGTCAGCAAAGGCGTGAAGGAGAGAGGAAGATGTAGATTGTAGATGATCATTGACGAAGAGAAGGAACATAGTAGGTGAAAGAACAGAGCCCTGTGGAACACGAATAGATGTTGCACCATCAACAACTACAGATATAAAACGGTCAGAGAGAAAACTGGAAATCAGAGAACAGAGAAAAGGGGTAAAGCCATAGGCAGGGAGTTTGGCTAACAGAGCTTTGTGCCAGACTCTGTCAAAAGCCTTAGAGATATCAATTGCGACTAACAAAGGTTTCCCCATAGTTCCTCAAAGAAGATGACCATACATGAGTAAGATAGGACAGGAGATCACCAATGGATCTTGCCTTGCGGAAGCCTTCCTGTACTGGTGAGCGGGGATAAGTGAGTTAGATTCAAGGTATTTCAAGAAGTGAGCATTGAGCAAAGTTTCAAAAACTTTAGCAATAGAGGAGGTTAGGGCAATAGGTCTGTAGTTTGAAGGAGTAGAGCAGTCACCCCTCTTAAGAACTAGAGCATGCTTCCAAGATGAAGGATAGATACTAGTTGACATAATGAGGCGAAAAAGACAGCAAAACACGGAAGCCAGTTCATCTGCAAACTCCTTTAGAACCTTGAAGGGATACCATCGGGACCAGATGCCTTGTTCGTCTTTAGCGAGCTAAGAATCTTATGAATTTTGCGTAATGAAAGGATAAGGGAGGGCATAGGGTTAAAGAGGGGTAAAGATTGAGGGACATGTGTGCCCGAATCGCTTATAGAAGAGTTGGCACAAAAATGAGAGCCAAAGATAGTGTCTTTGTCAGTGGGAGAGCAAGATATAGAACCATCAGAACGAATGAGAGGGGGAAAGCTTGAGTTACAGAAGTTTTCGGAGAGGTTTTTGGCTATGGACCGGAAGCATTTGTCAGTGGGAGAAGAGTTAAGGTCATCAACTTACGTTCTTATAAAGGAAGCCTTAGACCTTCGAATCTGAGCTGTACAGCGATTTGTAGCTACAATAAAAGTAGAGTGAATTCAATCGGAAGGTGGGGCTTGGTAAGATCAGTGTGCCCAATACTTGACCTGAATCGCCGTGGAACAGACACGGTTTAACCAAGATTTAGGGGGAGAGAAAGTTTTTGTAGATGAGGGGATGTTTGCCCCCATTCCCAACTTTTAAGGTTACCTTATCAGGGTTACCAGACTGAAAGCAGTAGTCATCCCATGGAAGTCAAAGAGGAAGTTACACAAAAATTTTCGCAGTGGGTACACTCAAAGTGCCAAAGGCAGCGCTGAGTAGGAGAGATTGTTTGATAATTTGCTCCAGATCTTGAGTAATAGAGAAAGCAATTGCTTTACTTCTTCCCACATCAGTGTGAGAAGAATTAAGCCACTCACTGTGGTGTATATTGAATTCTCCAATGTAGAGAACTTTGGCATGTGGGTGAGAAGATAGCAAAGACTCATGGCAAGAGGAAAGATGTTCAAAGAAAGACAAACACGGTGGAGTTTGGAGAGCTTCAGCAGAAGCAAGGGACTATAGTGGAAGTGTAGAGATAGATTTTTAGCCAGAGAACTTCAAAGTCAGGAGATTCAAGGTCCATGAGCTCTGCAATAGGAGTGTTAGTGTTGCAGTAGGCACAGCCCCCACCATTGGAAAGAAAACAAGTATACAAGTTATAGTGAGAGATTTGAAATGGATGGGTCAGTGGAAGCAATGGATATACAGCTGGGTTTCAAATAAGATGAAGAGGTTAGGGAGAAAAGTACTCAAGAGCTGTTACACAGACGAAGGATTAGAGTTCAGACCACAAATGTTAGCATAGTGAAGAGTTAAAAAGCAGATCCATTGGGAGTTGCAAGGTTAAGAGCAGAACCATTACTACCACCAGGCGTATCTGCCCTCAAGCAAAGAGTGGAGTCCACAACATCCCAAGAGATTCTTCACACCTTTCTATGCCGGCTACTGGGGGCCATAAGCTGTGGACCTTCCATACATAATAGCAAATACGAGGAAAAAATGGGCAAAAAGAGAAAGATGTGGAGAGTGTTATGACTTGTCAAATGTAATGGAATAGCAAGAGATATATAATGAATACTCCAGAATATTCAATGTAGAGGTAGGCATAAAGAATGAGCCGTCCTGGAGGAAGACTCAATGTCCTAATTGCGCTTATGGGAAAGAGTCCCATGCTCGTAATTTCCCGTCTTCTGGTTGGTTCAGTTTTTATAATTAGTGATACTTATACTTGTACTTAAAACTATGGATTGAGTTAGCATTAACTACCTCCTCGCTTAGCGAATTCCAACCATCAACTACTTTTACACTAAAAAAAGTACTTCCTTACATAATGTAAAGAAGTTTTTTTTACGAAGCTTCACACTATGATCTCTAGTTCTAGTGCCAGCCATATCAAAATATCGATCCCTAACCACTCTGTCATAACCATGAAGGAGTTTAAAAACCGTCACCATATCCCCCCTCATTCTTCTATCTTCAAGTGATGGTAAATCTAATTCCCTTAGCCTCTCCTCATAACCGAGATTGAACATTTCTGGCACCAGTTTCATGGCATGTCTTTGAACTTTTTCCAGCTTAATTATGTGCTTTTTCAAGTGTGGTTTCCAAAAGGGTGCTGTATATTCAAGCTTAGGTTACATAAATATTACTGAACACATCCTTGTCCATGTGTCTGAAGGCTACCCATACATTTGCTAAAAATGCATATGCTGCCCTTACTATGCCATTTATATGCATTTCCAGAGACAAATCTGCCAGTATTTTACTCATAGATCTCTCTCATTCTCTGTCTCTGGAAGCTTTGTCCTGCTATTGAGTATCAAGCTTGGGCCTTCTCATACTTGTACCCATACTCATTATCTTACATTTAGAAGTATTGAATTTCATTAGCCACTTTTCTGACCACTCATGCAGACTATTTAGGTCTTCCTGAAGTTCGGTACCACCGTTCTCGTCTCTTACTTTCTTCATAATCTTTGCATCATCTGCAAATATATTCATGAATGAATTTACAGAATCTGGGAAATAATTTGCCTATACAAGGAACAAATGTGCCCCTAAAACTGAACCAAGTAGAACTACGCTACTAACCCTTCTTCATTCAGATACTGGGTGTGTTACTTTTATTCTCGGTTTCCTTCCTTTAGTAAGTTTTTCTCTATTCCAAGATATTTACACCTATTCTCGCCCCCTGCTTGCAGCTATTTAATATGT